>BLSH010216864.1:946851-977928 GCA_018402905.1 Glandirana rugosa | reverse complement strand
TATATATATATATATATATATATCACTCCACTCAAGCATGTACATTTGAAGATTATTATTTAAGTGTACCAATCTTTTTACAATGGATGGATTCAACCTTATTAATAATGCAACCCTACATGTGAACAAAATGCAACTGTTCCTTTTTAGAAGCCCCCCATCCAGTACTCTCCACCATGTATTACATCGTAGCAGGGGCAACATTGGTTTACTTACCAGAACCTGCCAACATTTTTGGTGCCTGGAGTTCGTCTTGAACTTGGCAGGGGCTTTGAAAATTAAGATTAATTTTACCTAAGGTGGCATTACACTTAAAAACTAATTTAAAAAAAATAGGATTAATAACTGCATTGGAACTTTAGTTAATACCTTAAAGTAAATCTGTCAGCAGGTGTAAGCTGCCAAATTACTCCCATAACCGAAAAGCAATTATCCTCAGCATATTTGCTGATTGGCAATCTAAACCATCTGTACATTGGGGTCCATGAAAAGACTGATGTATGTTTGAAGAAGACCTTACAGTTGCACATGAGTGGGTCCTGGGTGCCTTCAGGCTACCATGCGGAATGTAAACATGTAAATATGGCTGTAACAAGAAGAATGACCAGAAAGGTGGATTTAGCCTTTAAATAAAATGGGCCTTAAAAAATGGGCAGACACAAAAGGATCATTCTCTCCTCCCATGGTCTACATGAATTTATAGTTGCTGATTTCTACCACTTAGCAAAAATAACCAATTTACTGACGCCATCTTGTGGATATAGTGCAAAATACCTTGACAGCGTACTGTAGCTACTGAGATGTTTCATGCAACTTCTCACATCATTTTTTTTACTGGTAGAATAATTTTCATTAGAGGCATTTTACCTATGTGGAATTATTTTATTGTTTTTACAGAAATATTGGTAAATATTTCTTTGTGAGCATGCTTTAACTGTGTAGAGTAAAATAGGACCTGAAGGATCATGAGGGCACTATGATTTAAGCTATCTAGAAAGTATTTTAGATCCACAACAGGCTCAGAGATACGCTGGTTTTGAATGTTTTGTCATATTCTTGAGCGCCTCCTTGTTTTTATATCTCCATATAGTATCATTACAAGTATCAAATGTTTGTCACACAAAGCACAGGTTTATAATGGATTGTGTATTAAACCCATTCCTAATCATAGATAACACTAGAGTTTGACAAACTGGTCATGGGTTATGGACATTTATTAAATGTGCAAACAATAAAAATATGTTTTACAATCTTCGTTTGAGAAGTCCCAGTTTTAACACATTTTCTGTATTTTCTTGGACTGCCACAGATGATTAACCCATGTCTTCTTCTGCAACCCCTAACTGTGAACTAAAAGGGATTCTTTATAAGGTATTTCTGAGGGCCGTGCGCAATAAAAGCTGTTATGAAGAATCTGTTATCAAAAGAGAAGTATGGACATGGAAAACAATAAACAATCATACTTACCTAGATGTCTGCAGCCCATTAGTGTAGCTTATTAGTGTTCATCAGTGCAGCCTCATCAGAGCACATCATTGAAGTAGAAAAATTACTTATTTGCAAGATTTTATAACAAAAAGGAGAAAAAAAAAGTTTTTTTCCAATTTTTCAGTCTTTTTCCATTTGTTTAGCAAAACAATTTAAAACCCAGCGGTGGCTAAATACCACCAAAAGTAAGCTCTATCTGTCTCAAAAAAAAAAAAAATGTCATATGAGTACAGTGTTGCATGACCACGCAATTGTCATTCAAAGTGCGACAGGGCTGAAAGCTGAAAAGTAGCCTGGGCAGGAAGGGGTTAAAGTGCCCAGTTGTCACAATCACGGGTCAGGCTATAGCAGTAGTGGGACTACCAATGACCAACAGGAAAGGAACACTGGCAGGTTACCCTGGCAGATGACGTGGACTCACCTGAGGTGCAAAGTGTAAGTACCAACTGGTGTTCACCAGTGCTCCTGATGGTGGAGATGGGTTTTGCTGCATGTTAGTACCAGGTTAGTACCAGGTCGCAGGCCTCTGGATCTCCCCACCAGTAGCAGGTAAGCAGGTAAGGATCAATCAGAAGCGTTATCAGTAAAACAAGCCAAAGTTCAGTAATGAGTAGTTGCAGGTTGGGATCAGGCAGAAGCATAGTTGAGGAACAAATGTGTAGTGATATATGAAAAACAGGGTGAATCTTCATACTGTCCGGAAGGTAACCCAGTTGATTTGAGTAGAAATCTGGAAAGGTCCCTTAATTTTTTTGCCCAGTTTAGCAGATGGAAGACGAACCTTCAAATTTTTGTCACCCACATGAAATATAGGAGGTGACCTGCGATGTCTGTTAGCAGCCTCCTTGTAAAAGTCCTGAACCTCCTTCAAAGTATCAATCAATTTTTCCCAACTCTCCTGTAATGTAGTTAGTCTGTTGGTAAGAGCAGGAACTGAAGCTAAGATAGGGAGATCAGAAATAAAAATTGGATGATACCCGGTGTTTAACCACTTGCCGACCGCCAATCGGCATCTGAAAGCGGCAAAGTGGCTCTGTAAGGCAAAACGCCGTCATACGACGGCGGCCGCCAGATCGCGCACAGTGAGCGCGCGCGCGCCGCCGGAGGCGCGCCCGTGCGCTCACTGTGTCTGCCAATGGCATTTACACAGTAATCAGTGCATTTTTATAGCACTGATCGCTGTATAAATGCCAATGGTCCCAAAAAAGTGTCAAAATGGTCCAACATGTCCGCTGAAATAACGCAGTACCGCTAAAAATCGCAGATCGCCGCCATTACTAGTAAAAATAAATAAATAAATAAAAACCCCAAAAATGAATTCTCATCATCCGTAAACGCGACCACTTTTGCGCAAACCAATCAATAAACGCCGATTGCGATTTTTTTTATCGAAAATATGAGGAAGAATATAAATCGGCCAAAAACGGTGAAAAAAAATGTTTTTTTATATTTTTTTTTTGGATTTGTATTTTAGCAAAAAGTAAGAAATTAGTTTTTTTTTGCAAAATTGTCACTCTTCTTTTGTTTATAGCGGCGATCAGAAATGACGCAGAGGTGATCAAATACCACCAAAAGAAAGCTCTGTTTGTGGGAAAAAAAGACGCAAATTTCGTTTGGGTATAACGTCGCATGACCGCGCAATTGTCAGTTAAAGCGATGCAGCGCCGAATCGCAAAAAGGGCTCCGGTCCTAAAGCTGGAAATCCTTCCGGTCCTTAAGTGGTTAAGTAAAAAGGATTTTGAGAAGTGGAGCTATGTTTAGAATTGTTATAAGCAAATTCTGCCTTAGCAAGATAGTCCACCCATTCACCCTGAAGATAACTGACAAAACATTGAAGCTAGACTGAGGATGAAAAGCAGAGGACAGGTTAATAGTTAGACCTAAGGCTGAACAAAAGCTTTTACAAAATCTTGAGGTTACCTGCACTCCTTCGTCAGACACTACATCATCAGAAAATCCATGTAGTTTAAAGTTTTCTTGAACCATCAACTCCGCAGATTGTTCAGCAGAAGGTACACCCTTGACCGGTATAAAAAGAGCCACCTTAGTGAGGCGGTCGGCGACTACCAAGATAGAGGTCAATTCTTTTGAGGGAGGTAAATCGACCACAAAGTCCATAGAAATTGACCCCCACGGTCTTGATGGAACAGGGGGTGGCTGGAGCAACCCCACAGGATAAGCTCTGGGTGTCTTATTACGTGCATAGGTCAACAAGTCAGGTACGAGACCACATAGCTTTTGATATCTCTCTTGTAATCAGGCCACCGGAAGGAATGTGACAAACGTTCTTCTGTCTTAGAAATACCGAAATGCCCTGGAAGTTTATAGTCGTAAACTAACCCGAGGGCTTCAACCTGAACAGATTTAGGTAAATAAAGATGATTTGCTTGAGTTCTTTTAAGGTACGATTGTACATTCAGAGTTGCCTTCCTGGACAGGCTCAGACAACATCCTTGATAGAGCATCGGCCTTACCATCTCTCTATCCAGGTCGATACGAGTTAAAAAAAATTGAACCAGGAAAAGAATATAGACAAACTCGCTTGCCTAGAAGACAATCTCCTGGCAGTACAAATTCATTTCACATTTTTATGATTACTGAGAACAGTTACAGTACAGGATGATTAGAACCTTTTAGCAGATGCCTCCATTCAGAAAAAGCTTCCTTAATTGCCAGCAACCCTTTTTTCCCAATATCATAATTCCTTTCAGCTGAAGACATAAAATGAAAGAAGTGAGCACAAGGATGAAGTTGCATCTTTTCTCCGCTTGGCTGAGAAAGGATATCTTTCATGATTTTGAAGCACAAGTCTGAAGCATCCACTTCCATGATAAAATGTAGTTCAGGGTTGGGATGGACCAATACTGGTGCAGAAGTGGAAAGAGCCTTTAACTTACTAAAAGCAGTCTGTGCCTCAGGTGACCACACAAAGGGCATTCCTTTCTTTGTTAGCTGTGTAATTGGTGCTACCACCTTAGAGAGGTTTCTTATGAATTTTCTGTAGAAAAGTGGCAAACCCAACAAACCATTGTATTTCCTTAATGTTTATAGTGGCTGGCCAATCTAACACTGCTTTGATCGTCTCGGGATCCATGCTCACTCCTTCTGGAGAAATGATATACCCCAAGAACTGGATCTTGGTTCGTTCATACTCACATTTCTCCAGTTTCTTTTAACAGAAAAGTTATTTATGCCAAAAATAAAGAGATAACACGTATGCAATAGAATCATAAAGCACATGGTTCACTTAGAAATAGTAGAATACACCTAGTACAGAACAGCAATATTGCAGTGTGTTTTACACATCATCCAGAGGACCAAATAACCAAGTTATAAAAATATGGAACGCTTCACAAATTTGTGTGTCATCCTTGCGCAGGGGCCATGCTAATATTCTCTGTATCGTTCCAATTTTAGTATATGTGCTGCCGAAGCAAGCACCACATTTCTCCAGTTGATGTAAAGTTTATTCTTCCTAAGGGCTCATTTACACTTGCTCCGG
The DNA here is from genome assembly GCA_018402905.1 of Glandirana rugosa. Taxonomy (NCBI): domain Eukaryota; kingdom Metazoa; phylum Chordata; class Amphibia; order Anura; family Ranidae; genus Glandirana; species Glandirana rugosa. Next base: position 972,938 of record BLSH010216864.1, on the reverse strand, counting down.
CTTGAACATCCATTAAAGCTCCTACTGCTTCAACAAGATTTTATGATGTGTTTTTGATGATTCGGTGGTGCTTCAATGAGGCTTCAGTGGTGCTTTGATGAGGCTTCATTGGTGCTCTTTTGAAGCTTTGTTGAAGCTTGGCAGATGCCCTGTGTGTGTGTGTTGATTTCTCACACCTACAATTTCTCCAAAACAAAGCGTAGCTAAAGCTGAATTAAAAGCCGCAGGTGCTTCAAACAAGCTTTATCATAGAGCTCTATGGAGGTTTTGAAGACGCTTTGAAGCACCACTAAAGCTACATGGGGTATCATTTTTTAAGTCAAGCTGAAGCAAAGCATAGCAAACACAAGGTGTAAACAGGACTGTAAGCTAACCATTTTATTTAGTGATATGAGCTTTGACTGGCGATAAGAGAGCTTTAACCACTTGCTGACCAACCGCCATCATTATACGGCGGCAGGTGGGCACATTCCCCCAAATCGCTGTACTGGTACATTGGCCCTTTAAATCGCTATAGCAGGAGAGGGAGCTGATGCCCATGGCTGGTGGCCGCAATGTCCGCCGGCCACCTGCGATCACAAGAAAGAGAAGCAGAATGGGGATCTGTCAATGTAAACAGGCAGATCCCCGTTCTGACAGGGAAGTAGAGAGAGATCTGCTGTTCCTAGTGATCAGGAACATCTTTCTCTCTCTACTTCCAGTCAGTACACTCCCCCCACAGTTAGAAGCACTTCCCAGGGAACACATTTAACCCCTTGATCGCCCCTTGTGTTAACCCCTTCCCTGCCAGTGTCATTTACACAGTAATAACTGCATTTTTATATCTCTGATCACTGTGTAAATGTCAATGGTCCCAAAAAAGTGTCAATAGTGTCGCAATCCCGCTAAAAATCACCATTACTAGTAAAAAAAAATTAACAATAAAAATGCCATAAATCTATCCCCTATTTTGTAGATGCTACAACTTTTGCGCAAATCAATCAATATACGATTATTGCAATCATTGCAATTTTTTTACCAAAAATATGTAGCAGAATACATATTGGCCTAAACTGATGAAGAAATTCGTTTTTTTTTTTTAAAAATGTTTGGATATGTATTATAGCAAAAAGTAAAAAATATTCAATATTTCCAAATTGTCATTTGTTGTTTTTTTTGTTTATAGTGCAATAAATAAAAAATGCAGAGGTGATCAAATACCACCAAAAGAAAGCTCTGTTTGGGGGGAAAAAAGGACATGCATTTTGTTTAGATACAACGTTGCACGGCCACGCAATTGTCAGTTAAAGCGACGCAGTGCCGTATCGCAAAAAATGGCCTGGTCGGGAAGTGGGTAAATCCTTCCGAGACTGAAGTGTAAACTAGCCCTTAATCTTTCAAAGACATTGCAAACATACTTGCAATGCTCCTCCGGGTTATTGGAAAAAGATGAGAATATCATCCAGATAGGCAATCACAAATTTGTCAAACAGATCTTGAAAAGCATAGTTGATGAAGTGTTGGAAAGTTACAGCGGCATTGCAAAAACCAAAAGGCATAAATAAGGACTCAAAATGCCCACATCTGGATCTCAAGGCAGTTTTCTATTTGTCTCCTTGACGAATGTGCACCAGGTTATATATGTAAAGATTTTAGCAGAACTGAGTTTTTCCAACATTTCAGAGATCAAGGGGAGTGGATAACAGTTTTTAATAGTTATCTTAAGACTCAAGGTGGAGTCTTTCTTTTCAACAAAGAACAATGCTGCTCCTGCAAGAGATGTTGAGTATATCAAAATGAACACAGGGGGCGCATAGGCCTAGCGCATTATCCTCAATACATGTTTTTATTTAATAAAATAGAGCCAAAAATGCTCACAAACCAGTACTTGTCACAGCATTATCATAAAATCATCTGCTTAAATCCATATGCAAAAATCCACAACACGTGTAGTAACATCGGCTAACGCGTTTCAAGGTTTCCCTCTTCTTCAGAGCCTACAGAACATGTCCATTTTATATATGGTGCACTGACTCAAATGGTAGTACCTCTTTATGGGTCAATCTCATCATTTCATAGTGCCCAATGCGATCAAAAGATGGGTAGATAGGTTAAATCACCCTTCACGCTTGTGCGACCTGAAAGTGGTTTTGCCGTGACTTTTGCTGTGATTTTGCCATGACTCTGACGCGACCGGAAGTAATCACAGCAAAAGTCATGGCAAAACCATGTGATTTTCAGGCTGCAGAAGCGTGAAGGGGGCTTTAACCACCTCAATACTGGGCACTTTCATCCCTTCCTTCCCAGGCCGATTTTCAGCTTTCAGTGCTTTCGTAATTTCAATGACAATTACTCAGTCATGCTACACTGTACCCAAATCAAAATGTTATCATGTTGTTCACACAAATAGAGCTTTCTTTTGGTGGTATTTAATCACTACTGGGTTTTATATTTTTTGTGATATTAACGAAAAAAGAGCAATTTTTTTTTAAAAAACAATATTTTCTACTTTCTGTTTTAAAAGAAATCCAATAATCCAGCTACATGAGAGCTTAGGAGGAAGGCCTACAGCTCGATTGGGACTTGGGGAGATGGCAGACCTACTGCTTCATAGCGTGCAAAGGTATCCTAAACGTATTCCTAATTGAAGCCAGCCTTAAGGTCCTCACCAGGTGTTACCTTACTCCCTCTAAATAGGCTTTGTTTCAGAAACTGCCAACTGATAGGTAGCCCCCTACATATTTGGTGGTGCTGTCCCAGGATTAGGACCTATTGGAAGATCTTCAACCTGATCACCCTAGTCACAAACTGCCACCTCCCCAGGTCGCCGACCTCTGCCCTGTTGAATGCGGACCTCCCTGGAGTCCCCAAACATTACCGTAAGTTAATTCATTTCATCCTCCTTGGAATCAAAATCACAATTGCTAAAGCTTGGAAACAACCCAAAGTTTCCTTCGAGGTGGCCCGCCGTAAAATTTCTTGGATAATGGAGGGCTTGTTCCCTCCCCCTTGCCGCAGCTGGCTCCCATATGGGGTGGCGAGGGGGTAGGGCGGACTCGCGCACTCAGTGACTGACATGTCATAGGAGTCAGGGGACTACCATGTCTCTATATTTATCCTTGCTGATAACAACCCTATCATTTTTGTACACTGCTCCTTTCATGTCCTGTTTATGTACTGAACCAATTCACTCTGTTTTATGTAATATCTCTGTTTTTTTCTATTGTAAACTTAATAAAAACATTGAAAACAAAAAGAAATCCAATAAAATCACATTTCATCATAAATTTAGGCCAAAATGTATTCTGCTACATGTTTTTGGTAAAAAAATCCCGATAAGTGTATGATAATAGGTCTGTGTGAAAGTTGTAGAGTCTACAAGCTATGCTACATATCAGTGAAAATTGATCAAGCCTGATGTACTGACGGCATCTCATTTCTTGAGGCCCTAAAATGTCAGAACAGTACAGATACCCCCGAAATTACACCATTTTGTAAAGATGATAGTCCAAGGTATTTGGTAAGAGTCATAGTGAGTTTTTTTGAAGTTACAATTTTTTTGCCCACAATAGTTTTGAAAATGAAGAATTTTTATTTTTTTACTTTTTTCCCCACAAAATTGTCATATTAACAAGTTATTTCTCACACATGGCATATATAAACATGCACTTACACCCCAAAATATATTTTGCTACTCCTCCTGAGTATGGTGATACCACATGTGTGGGACTTTTCCACAGCCTGGCCCCATACAAAGGTCCAACCTGCAGGGAGCACCATCAGGTGTTCTAGGAGCATAAATTGCACATTTCGTTTCCTGACAACCTATCACATTTTGAAGGCCCAGGAGCACCAAAACAATGGAATTACCCACATAATGACCCCATTTTGGAAAGAAAACACCCCATGTATATTCTAGAAGGCATAATGACTCTTTTGAACATGTCATTTTTTCCCCACAAGTCTTTAGAAAATGTGGAAAGAAGGTGAAAACTTATTTATTCTACACAAAGTTGTCAATTTATAAGATTTTTCTAACACATAGCATGTACATAGCAAAAATGACACCCCAAAATACATTCTGCTACTCCTCCTGAGTATGGCGATACCACATGCGTGAGACTTTTACACAGCCTGGCCATATAGAGAGGTTCAACATGCAGGGAGCACCATCAGACGTTCTAAGGGCATAAATACTCATTTAATTTCCTGATTACCTATCACATTTTTGAAGGCCCTGGAGCACCAGGACAATGGAATAGATGTGGCAGATGATCACGGACAGATGTGCGCCACATGTGCACAGATGATCATGGACACATGTGCCAGATGAGCACACACAGATGTGAGATAGATGTGCGCCGATGATCAGGGACAGATTTGCACCAGATGTGCACAGATTATCACAGACAGATGTGCACAGATGACCACGGACAGATTTGTGCCAGATGTGCACAGATGATCACAGACAGATGTGAGCCAGATGATCACAGACAGATGTGCATCAGATGATCATGGATAGATGTGACACATGTGCCAGCTGATCACGGACAGATGTTCAGTGTGGCAGATGTTCAATGGGACAGATGTTTACTAGGACAGATGTGGGACAGGTGTTTACTGGGACAGATGTGGGACAGGCGTTTACTGGGACAGATGTGGGACAGGTGTTGCTGTTTTCACTGTTTGGGGGCACTGTTTGTTGACACTAGCTGGGTGATCAGTGTGTAGAAAGCTTTAAAAACCAGCTCATACACACTGATCCCCAGCTTGCAGATTCACTCTCCTTCTCCTCACTGACTCTGTGTGAGGAGAAGCAGAGCTGATTGCTGGTAAAAGCTCTCTGCTTACATTACATGATGGCTTTGATTGGACACAGCAATCATGCGATCAGGAGGGCCAATCACAGATCCCACTTTTTGTCAATTCTCCCCAGGCTGTTTACAATTTCATGATGGCTGGAATTGGACACAGCCATCATGTGATCCGGAGGGCAAATCACAGAGCCCTCCTGCCGATACGAGATGCAGTGTGTCCGGCGGACACAAGTGCATTTGATCGCGCAGCTGCGCGGGCATGAGGCCGCGCGATCCCACACCTTCTGAAGGATGTTCAGGAACGTGCACTCAGGAGGACGAAGTGCCCACTTGGCCACGTATGTGCAGTGGCCGGGTGCGAAGTGGTTAACCTATCTACCCACCTTTTGATCACTCTGGGCACTATGAAATGATGAGATTGACCCATAGAGGGGTACTACCATTAGAGTCAGTGCACCATATAAACGTATGTGAAATGGACATGTTCTGTAGGCTCTGAAGAAGAGGAAAATTTTGAAACGCATTAGCCGATGTTAGTACAAGTGTTGTGGATTTTTTGCATATGGATTTAAGCAGATGATTAAATGATAATACTATGACACAAGAACTAGTTTGTGAGTATAATCACCTCTATTTTTTTTTTACTTAAAAAAATATGTATTGATGATAATGTGCTAGGCATATGTGCCCTCTGTTTTCTTTTATGCTTTTAAGAGATGTTGAGTGTCTGATAAAGCCCTTCTCTAAATTCTTATCAAGCCACTCCCTGAGAATCTTTAATTCAGATTCTCACAGATTGAAAAGGGTGACCAAAGGGTATTTCTGCCCCTGGGAGCAGCTCAATGGGACAATCATAGGGATGATGAGGTGGTAATTGATCAGCATTCTTCTGATCACAGACATCCCGGAACTCGCGGTATTGTGAAAGCAAGTTGTCATATGACTGGGTAGTTACCACAACAACTTGATCAGTGGAGAACTTGTTTGACAAAGTTCCTTACAGTATTTCTCACAATGTAGAGATGCAAAATCTATAGTTCATGCTCCCCAGATGATGGAGGGATTATGAGTGGAAAAACCAAGGAATGCCCAAAATGACAGGAAATTTTGGTGACGTAATTAGCTGAAAGCTGATGGTCTCACTATGGTCAGCCTCAAATTTTAGTACGCGAGGAACAGTTTTATGGGTAACAGGTCCTGAAGATAAGTGTGAACCATCTCCACATCAATAGGAGCAGATGCATTTCTTACTTGAATATTATTGCTGTGGGCAAATTCGATGTTCATAAGGTTCCCCCCAGCTCAGGAGTCCAGCATAGCAGAGCAGGGAATTTAATGGCCTTCAGAGATAAGCTTAATAGGGATGACAAAATGAGATAGTGAAGGATCTATTTGATCTTTTTTGGGAATCAATGGGGAGATAGACTGGCTAATGGAGTTTATTTGTTCAAGCACAATCGCATCGGTAGCCCCAATCATTCTTCTAACCGTGTTAGGACAATTAACTGTGTAATGACCAGAATCCCCACAATATAAACAATATAAACATAAGTTATCTGAACGTCTTTTCGCTGTCTCCTGAATGGAGATGGATCTCTTAATAGCATCAACCTGCATAGGCTCGGGGGTGTTAGAACCTGGAGAAACATTTAAATCCTGCTGAACTGATGGACTAGCAAAGAAGCACATGCCACTATTATTTCCAAACATTCCCAGCCTCTCCTTCCTCTTTTCTGTAAGTCTCTGATAAATTTGGATACTTAACTGGATGAAGGCCTCAAGATCATTAGGAGTCTCTACCATTTTGCGCTGTAGGGTTCTGAATGGTATCTATCTGCGATTCGACATCAGCTGTGTACTCAGTCACAGAGCATTTACCCTGCTGCAGACTATGCAACTTTGCTTCGGCAGTAGCACAGAGATTGAGATCATCAAAAACCTGATTCATCGCAGTCAAAAAAATTCTGAAAATAATTCAAAGTGGCACTGTTCATGTTCTATGTAGCACCCTCTACCTAGGTAGTGCGCTAGAGATAGGATTTTTGGTGAGTGCAGGTAAATTTAGGCAGGCCTAGCTGGAGGCTTTGTTTTGATTTGTATGAGCTGGAGTGGCTCAGGGTAGCAGCTGGGGAGAAGAGTTTGGGTGGAAGAACTGGCGATGGAGTACTAGGCTGTCGGGCCTTTGAGGGAGCTCCTCAGTCTGGGGGGGTGACCTTGGGCCTGGGACTCGGGTACAGGATGGATCCTTTCAAGAACTCGTGGAGGATCTTACCAGGAGGCACAGGAGAAGTCAGAGAGGACAGCAGGAGCTAGTATTGCAGGGCAAGTCTTCAGGAGGGAACCAGGAAGGCTAGTGGATGACATGTGCAATCATGAGGACTGGGGAGGCACACCTGAGAGGACTGGGATCATGTAGTCTGGGAAGAATGCAGAGACAGCAGTGAGGATTGCAATGTCATGGGCAGTGAAGTTGGGAATCTGCAGCCAGGAGGGCTGGCAGTGCCTGAAGAGGGCTGCCTGGGATCAGTAGTCCACCAACAGGGCAGCAAGCAAAGGAACTGTTTCTATTTTCTGCTACACCATAGTGGCCTGCAGTCCCTGTCAGAAAAAGGCAATTGCTAAGGCCTAGTTGAGTCAGTGCTAGGCCTAAACTTTCAAATACTAGCTGTGCCTAGGAGATCAAGCAAGCAGTGTGCTGGAGGGAAGAAGGAGTGTGTATACCGGAGTGTACATAGTTTGTGCCACTAAAGAACTGTTCAAATTCTACTAAGCATATCATATTTCCCATACCCATCCAAGTTCAATTTCCCCAATAAAATACAAAACAAAGCTAATGGACTGTTCATTGTCTTAGAGTGACTGAGAAGTGAATGCGAGGCTGGTCAAGGTGACGGGTGGACCACAGTACTCAGAGCCCGCTACATTTGGGGGCTTGTCCGGGATCACCTGTTCATGGGTAACTTTCCAGTTGTTGCCCCAGCAACCAAAGTTGATCGAGCCAGGGAACTATGCTTTGTTCCGCCACCATTGAGGAATTGAACCTGGGGAAGGACATATGTGCTCTGCCTGTTATTCAGTGCTACAATAGCAAGTGATGTTGTCCATAGCAACCAGCGGGAGCCATTGCCAATTATTGCTGCCTGCTTACCCAGTCACCCCAACCAGTGCTGGGACAGACACTTGTGCTTAAAACCTGCCATTCAGTGACTTTGCAACATGGGCAATCATGCCCATGGATTACAAATACGTCCAGCGTTCTGCTGTTACTGGGCGTTCCACTGTGGATTACAAATATGTCCGGCATTCTGCTAATGCTGGACATTCTGAACTTTTGCTCCAAACTCCTGTAAGGTGTGCCTGGAACTGTCTACTATTACCCGGGGTGATTGGGGTAAGCCTGCGGGTGCCTGGGGGTGGGACTGTGCTGAAAATGTTCCCTTCAGGGAGACAGAGGTTACCAACTTTATTGTTGCTACCGTCAACCACCGGGAAAGCCAATGGCCATTTACCTATAGTTGCTTTGGTGCAGTCGGTGCTGAGCAACATGCCTGGACAAGTCCTGGTAGCATCAGCATGTCTGCACACTTCAGTTCATTCAACAAGGGGTTACAGCAGCGTGACTGGGGATGGGCCTGCCTATCAGTTTGCCAGATGGCAGCCTGTCTGGAAGCTAGGAGGTGGTGCCACACCCTGGAGGAGACCCAGCGTTCCCTGTTAGCAGCAGACACCACGACGTGAAGAAAGATGGCGGAGGGTGGTCGCTCACTACTGGCATTGACCTGGTTTCTGGAATGGCCGAATTCGGACTGCGGTAGTCACTGCCTGGGCTCACTGCAGCCATTGTGGAGAACCACTCTCCTGACTCGGGTCCACTCAGTAGAAGCTGCAATACTAAACTATGGACCTGCTATCAGGACTCTGTTGTCTGCAGCCACGGAAGTCCCGGAAGGCCAGAATCACCCCTAAAGGTGGAGCGGAGTTGCAGCCTGGTGACTCCCCCGCGAACAAAGAGGACTTTGGAGGAGAAGAAAAGACCGCCATGACCCGTGGCCTGGCCTGGGATCTGGCAACTGGGAATACTGCCCAGCAGGAGCCAGATAACGTCCCTGAGGTGCCAGCCAACTCCAAGCCCCTTGCATTCTTAGTCCAGGCGGAGCTAGTGTCAGAGGAAGGTGCGCCTTCAGATGCACTGGACAGAGAGAGAGTGAGGGTCGAGTCATTGATTGGGTTCCCCCACACTGCAGGCTGAGTTTGGATCCCTAGAGAAACTGGCGGAGTGCTCATCCCCGGGTGAAAGCTCAGAAGGGGAGTGGGAAACTGGAGGATCTCAAATTCAGCATGCCCAATCTGAGAGTGGGGAGGGGCCAGAGTCAGTAGTGTGGTCTAAAGGAGCCGTAGAAACCCTGACCAGCAGCAGGCAGCTTTTCTTCAACAGACCCTCCACCACCCAGACCAGAGTGCCGGCCTATCGTCAGTGGGTTGCGAGATTCCCTGACACCTGTGTCCTGCCAGGGAGAGAAAGACCAAAGGAACTGCCCAGGTTCTCCCGATTCCAGCGAGAGGTACAGAGGAGGGTAATTCTGGAGTGGGGTCTGGATTATCCATACTTCCCTTCCCAGGTCATGGACATTGTTGAGAACTCCCAGGGAGAGTGGGAAGATGACATGATTTGGGACTTTCTGCACACCCCCAAGCCTCTCCGAGTACCAGAGAGTGAAGCCTGGGCCCATTTTGTGGAGGCTGGGGTGGGCCATTTACAAGCACCAGGTGCTCATTACAAAGGCAGGATGGCCTACAAGGAGCTACTCGGTCACCATTCAGGAGGAAGGAGGGGGCCGGAAGAGGTTACCCGATCCTTGTTTTTATGCCTGAGAGAACTGTAGGGAGTCGCAGTGTGCATAAAAATGTTCCACATTCACTGTTGGGGAAGCAGCAGAATTTGTTCCTTCTTTCCTGACTTTGTAGGGACAGGCCAGCCTGCCACTCTATGTGTCCAATAAATGAGCTTCCCTATTGCATGGACACTATGGGTGAAGCCTGTTTTCCCAAATTAACTCTTTAGGAGCCTGTCTGTCTGGGGAGGGGCCCCTCCTATCAGGAACTCCAAAGAAGAATGTTCATTTGTTCTTTTGTATTTTTTCCCCCTCTATTGTTTCTGTCAGTAGGCAATGACCCCCTCCAACAAACAGGAAAAAGGCATGCTAAAAATTGTGTGTCAATATTTCTGTCGGCAGCATAACTCTCTCCTGACAGAACCTGTGTACATTATGTAGATAGCGTTTGAGAGTAGGATGTTGCTAAGTTTCCCTTTTTGTCTTCTCTTAGGATCTTCTAGGATGGGACGGCTGTCCATCCCCCTCTGGCTGGAGACAAGAAACTTCCTGTGGCCAGAGTGTCTTTCTCAAGGGAGAGATGCTCTGGCCCACATGTGTGTATTTGAATATTGATGTTAGCTACAGGAACATGTAGCTAGGCGTGTGTTACTTTTCCTGTACATATGTAAATACCATCAGAAATGTCATATTTTTGTACATCATTTATTTGTACAGTTCCCCATGCAAGTTGTTTCCCTTTTCCACCTTCCCTTTTATCTTATGGGATGTCCTTGTTCCTGAGCCCAGGAGCCATTTTTTGTAAATTTTCTCAGCTGAGGGACCAGCTGGATTTTAGTGGGGGGTGAGTGTAGCACCATCTACCTAGGTAGTGTGCTAGAGATAGGATTTTTAGTGAGTGCAGGTAAATTTAGGCAGGCCTAGCTGGAAGCTAGGCCTGTTTGTTTTGATCTGTATGGACTGGGAGTGGCTCAGGGTAGCAGCTGGTGACTCACAGGTGGTGTCACTTCTCGGTTATCTCCCTCTGTCTTTTAGAAGGTGCTAGGAGAAGAGGAGGGGAAGAGAGTTGGAGCTGCCTGAGTGTTCTAGGGAGCACTGACCAATCCCCAACTTGGATTGGCAGGGGGCAGGCCTCCTTAAATGGGGTCAGCCCAGCTGGAGATGGAGTACTAGGCTGTTGGGACCTTTGAGGGAGCTCCCCAAGCTGGGCAGGGGGGGCGGTGACTTTGGGCCTGGGACCTGGTCCAGGATTGATCCTTTGAAGAACTCATGGAGGATCTAACTGGGAGGCACAGGAGGAGTCAGAGAGGACAGCAGGTGTTAGTATTGCTGGGCAAGTCTTCAGGAGGGAACCACCTAGTGCAGCCAGGAGGGCTGGTGAGTGACATGTGCAGTTGGGAGGACAGGAGAGGCATGCGTGAGAGTACTTGGAGCATGCAGTCTGGGATGGGTGCAGAGCCTGTGAGGATTGCAATGTCATGGGCAGTGGAGTTGGGCAGCTGCACCAGGAGGGCTGACTGGGATCAGTAGTCCACCAACAGCAAAGGAACTCTTTCTCTTTTCTGCTACACCATTGGGGTCCATGGTCCCTGCTGGCAAAAGGCAATTGCTATGGCCTAGTGGAGTCAGTGCTAGGCCTAATCTTTCAAACGCTAGCTGCACCTGGGAGATCAAGCAAGTAGTGTGCTGGAGAAAAGAAGGAGTGTATATACCGGAGTCTATATAGTTTGTCCCACTAAAGAACTGTTCAAATTCTACTGGGCATCACATATTTCCAATACCTATACAAGTTCAATTTCTCCAATAAAATACAAAACAAAGCTGATGGACTGTTCATTGTCTTAGAGTGAATGAGAAGTGAATGCCAGGCTAGGCAGGGTGATGGGTGGACCACAATACTCAGCAGCCCCTTAGGGGATACCGCTACATCTATATAAGGGGAGGCCCAAGCTAGAGCTTCCCCAGTAAGAAGTCCGGTAATAAAGATTACCTTCTTTTCTCAGAAGGAAATGCAGCGGGGTGCATTTAGAAATTTATGGAACACTGATTAAGGGAACCCCTGTAATGACAGTGGTCTATATTAAACTTAGATGGTTAGATCTCAGTCCAGCAGTTGTCTCTGGTAAGTAACACCGAAGTCCTGCAGCTCAGCAATTTGCTACCTAATAAAAGCCAAAATGTTTGCTATAGCCGCCTCCATGTTTGGGCAAGATTATTCTGTTACGATCAGGAGTCAGGCTTGAAGACCTATTGCTATAGCAGTATTAGGACTACCACCAACCAGCAGGATAGGTACACAGGCATGCCATCCTGATGGATGACATGGACTCACCTGAGGTGTGTAGTCTAAGTACTAACCAGTGTTCGCCAGAGCTCCTGATGGTGGAGATGGATTTTGATGCTTGTTAGTACCAGGTTGTGGTCCTCAGGATCCCCCCACCAGAGAGGTGAGCAAGCTGGGGTCCAGTGGTAGATAAGCAGGTAAGGATTACAGTAGCGTAGTCAGTAAACAAGCTAAAGGTCAGTAATGAATAGTTGCAGGTTGGGATCAGGCAGAACCATAGTCAAGGAGCAAGCCAAGGGTGTATAATGACTGGTAGCAAAATATGGATGACAGCAGGAAAGACAAGAGCGAGATACTGGCCGAAGAGACATGCAGAGACATGGCTTAAATCAAGAAGTTCATGGGAGGAGCAAAGAGTTCAGGTTTGAAGACAAACAAGGTTCAAGACAGGATTGTTCAAAGAATTGTTCAGTGAACTGTCTAGCATTGAAAGTGGCTCAACAAGAAGAGACATTGCCTAACACAGCAGACATATACCACCAAAAGAAATCTCTATATTTGGGGAAAAAAAGGGCGCACATTTTGTTTAGGTACAAAGTCGCACGACCGCGCAATTGTCAGTTAAAGCGACGCAGTGCCAAATCGCAAAAAGTGCTTTGGTCATAAAGTGTGAAATCCTTCCAGGGCTGAAGTGGTTAAAGGGTTTAAAGGTACTGCATTTAAAACACATCAAGTGCGCAACACAATAAATGTAAATGCTAAGGTCTAATTCTTTAAAAATATTCGTGAAAATACAGCAATTTGGCAGATTTATCTGAGGCCCGTGAAAGAATGGCTTTTTAGTGATAACAATAAAAATAGAACAAAGTGTGCCTTATAAGGCGCCATTCACATCTATGTGTTTTAGTGTGAAGTGTTTTTTTTTTCTTTAAATCACCTTGCTTTATTTTTGGTACACTTTTCAGAAAGTGTATCCTCCATAGGGAGGAATGATGCAACATGTTACACATAAAAAAAACCATCAGAGCAAATGAAAAACACAGAAGTGGGAATAGGCTCCCAGTGTAGCAATAGAAATGAAATGCACAGAGATAAAGTAAAGACTTGGAAAGCTTTCTCATCTGTAGTGGCTGTTACATAATATCCAAACTTCAATGAAGAACTTGTAGCTGTGATTAAATTGTTAAACAGAGGCTGCCAACAGCTAGTTTTCAGATGGTTAGGTCACGGGCTGGAGCACTCATAACGTTTCAAAATCGGAAGCTGTCAGTATACAGGTGCACAAGAACCCTGAAGGAGCCCGCAGGGATGGTATGTAAAACCTTGTAATACAGAGTCTGATAATAGACTTACATTAGCAAACTGACATGTTTCTTAAGTACAAATGCATTCTTCATCATAAAAGGCAGAATAGTCCATTTATTATGATACAAGTTCTTATTTGTATGAATATACCTAAAAAGGAGAAATGACTTTATGCTGTGGTTAGTAGACATACAGTATACTGAGGCTAGTTTATGAAAACTGCAAGAAAAAAAAAATCCTAAACAGTGGAAGAGCAAAACTGGTTGCTGCAGATACTAGCTGAAGTTTCACCATTGTTTTACATTTTCAAAGATCATCTCCAAATCAGTAGCTGCCTGTACAATACACCCAACCAATACACGTCAGCTATTTTGTTTTGTAACCTGCATTGGCAAACAGTTTGACAAGGATAGGCCATTTGGTTGCTAAGGCACTCCAGGCGGACCTTTCATTCATCTCCATTCATAGAATGCTTTTCATTCAAGGAAGCTATAGTACAACTTCTATGAATTGAGGAGGTGAGCAGAAAGAGTAGGCATAGCTGGTAGTCTTGTTGGGTGCATTTACCAGGTCCCTCTGCTCTTATAAATTCCATGGCACTGGAAGATTACCATGGTGGGGGTAGAGGGCATCAGAGGACTGAAGACTTCAGCTAAAACCTCAGCCAGCTGCACAGGGGACATGTCCTATTGATTGAATGTAACATCCATTGTGTTGTTTTTTTTTTTCTTACATTTTGACAAAACTCAGACTTTAAATTTAATTAAAGGAGAAATCCTTTGCTCCTGCATTAACATAATTCTGTTCCTCAGCTACTGGATAAAATAACAGAATGCACTCATCCATTTCTTTCTCCTGGAGTCTCACTCCTGGAGTGACAGTATTGTCAAATCTCACTTGTTGGCTCTGATTTGGGAACTCGTAATTCTGTTGTTGAGTAGATGTTGATACAGACCTATTTTGGTAGGATTGAATCAATCTAATAATATCTACCCTCAAGTCGCATTGCAATTCAGAATCAACTAACGACATTTGGGGTATCAAACTTCTCGCAAACAAGCCTATATCTCCTTGTTCTTGCTGACTTGCTGCAAGTAGCTTCTTCATAACAGTAATGAACTCTTCACATTGCTGTGATTTACTCCTAGGCCGATTTTTTTTCAGGGATCCTCTGTTGTTCCTGGGATCTCTCAGACTCGGGTTCATCTAATTGAGATACCTCAACATTTTCTGCATTCACAGTTTGAGTCTGTTCTGCATTCTGCCTCTTCTGTGTCATGTTGCAATCGGTTCTGGAAAACAATAATTAGACAAAGCTACGCAAATATTTGTTCTATCTATACGTGTTATTATACTTTTCTAGTAGTAGCAATCAACCATTATTTAAAATTTTTGCTATTATACTTAATCTCTCAATTCCACGATGGGCTTCAAGAATTGTAGTTCTGTATAGTGGCAATATACACAGGTAAATTTTCCACTGGAACCACTCCTGATATTTTGTTGTTTCTAAAATTCTCTTCTAAAATTGTCTCTCATGGTCTTCCATCGAGTCTTCAACATTCTAACGGGAAAAGATAAAAATATATATTTTTTTAATTTACTGATATCTTGCAACAGGGAATGCCTACACTTCACTACAATATGAATTTCCCACTGGAATCTCCACCATTAGTGAAATTGTAAAGCTAACTTGTGATGCTATCTGGAATATGAAAAATACCTCCATGCCTATTCCAAACAAAGATACATTTGCTAATTGCCTGGGAGCAATTGATGGCAAACACATTAGGCTAATAAAACCCTGTCATAGTGGAAGTCATTTTTCAACTACAAGAAGTATTTTTCTGTTGTTTTGATGGCTGTGGTCGATGCAGATTATAAATTCCTCTTTGTCGATATTGGAGCATTTTGGAGCTGTGCAGACCCCACTGTCTTCCAAAGTTCAAAATTTGTAAAGAGTCTGGATACAGATCAACTAGACATATCGGATAACCGTCCATTACCCGGTACAGAAGGTCCAGATATGCCGTTTGTTTTTGCAGGGGCTTTGTGGCTAATCTTGACATGTTTCGGAACTTTCTGCCGTAGTTACGTCCTTCTTCAGAGGATATGATAGTGCTGGTCAGACAGTATAAATGTATATACACTGTAAGCATACATTATTGGTTACATATTACAAGTACATGTATATGGTGTACAGGTAATAAACCAATTCTGAGGCTCGGACACAATTGATCACTCACCCCAATGCCAAAAGGTGGGCACACAGCAACAGCAGATGGATTATTGTAGATAGAACCTGTGGCAAAGGCAGCAATGGCCACCGCACAATGCCAGCCACGCCTATTAGGGCACCCCCAGGCGGTTTTTACTGCGTGTCACAAGAGGCGCCAGGTGGCTACGCTGGCATAAGGCCGCAGTGGCAGCTGCAACCAAGAAAAAAATATATAAAAACATATAAATAATAATGGGGAATTTTAAGTAATGGAAATTGTTTGGATCGAGTTAAGTTACGTTAATTCAACAAAATGTAAATAAATAAACCCATGTCTTGCATAGAGACTGGCCAGTGGTAAAAAAAAAAGGGAAGCCACATAGGAAATGGGATCAAGGTCAGTAAGGGTAGACGGACCGTCCCAGATTTCCAGAGTGTTGAAAAACCGTTTAACAACTAGTGTGCACCTGGTCATGGAGAAAGTACAAGAACATCCACATCAGGGCCATGCTCAGACTAGACTGAATGCCCCACCGAGCAAACCCTAAATAGGAAGATAACTTTAATAGGGAGCCAATCCTGAAAGAGGGGGAGGTGCCGACTGTCCAGCAATTGGAGGGGCAATAAAGCCCCTCCAGCTGGACGCCGGACGTCTCCCTGACGATCAGGCGCGCCCCGCCCAATGGGCAGGATGACATCACTCATCCGAACGTCACTGGTGGGAAGCACCAGAAGCACAGAGTTGTGCGTCCGGGTCAAAGGTGCTCCAAGAGCAAAGGGGCGGGGAGCATAGCTCTAGAATACCCCCGGTTCAGAGCTTACCTGCTGGGTGCCGTGCAATGAGCAGGGGGAGCACATCGGCGACATTTAGCGGGCAAAGGGATGTAACAACCTCAAGTGTGGAGAGACTGTAGCTGGGTGTGCTCCTGACGGCAGAGGGGGATATAGCCACAACCTGTCATATGGAATAAGATAATAAAAGGGGACATAAAAAGGGGAGAGCATGAAAAAGACAGGGTGAAATGGGAGAAAAGTGTTAATAAAGGGACAAATGATACATGACTATACATATGTGACAAAGCCACACTGGCAACAATGACATCTAGGTAAACAATAAATAACCTAGCAATAACATATATCAGCAGTGTACATGTTTATACATATATATGCACAATGTACATAAAAATACAAAGGGAAATCAACATTTATGGTAAATATCATGTTACCCATATAGATGAAGAATAGGTAGAAATTGTATGCTTATGACAAAGGTACACAGATAAACGATTTATAAAAAAAAGAAAACAAACAATACTGTAATCATAGATTTAACTCACAGCCACTGGATATAAATCCCGGAAGAAAGGGTTTAAAATTAAAAGCCTCATTGAGGCCAGGTGGAGAAGTGGCCTGTAAGGAATGTATCTACCTCAATTCACACCGGAGGAGACGTTTGTTGAAGTCTCCACCGGGGGAAGTGAGGTGCACACGATCCAAAGCCAGGAAGTATACTTTGGGGGTAAAAGTACTGGGAACCAAAGCCATATGGCGACCCATTGTGGTATCGGGATCATGTTTAAAGATACTCGTTAAGTGTTGGTAAATCCATCTCCAAAATGTATTTATCGTTTTTCTAAAGTAGTAACACCCGCTCTCACAGGTGAGCAGGTATACCACGCCAAGAGTTCTACAATTAACAAAGTGTTTAGGACGGAACATCCTTTTGTTAGGCAGAATAATGTTCGTACATAGATCCATGTATTTGGCAATACCTGCAACCTCCACAGGTAAATGTACCTCGTCATTTGCAGGTATCTCCTGGCGATGTTCAGTATTCACTGGACACCAGTCTGTCACCTATGGACGGAGCTCTTCTGATGGTGACCGCAGGAGCATCCGCCACATACGGGGACAGACTGCTGTCCATTGTGTGCCAATATTTTTGTAAAATTCTTGTGACATGTTTGTGCCCTGTTGAGTAAGTAGTGATGATTCTCATTGTGGTTTCAGTTTTGGATTTAGTAGGTTTAGTGCTCGATAGCTCCTTATGAGAAAAGGGTCAATGCTCTCCTATAGGCTCTCTTGAGACACACTTTGGAGTAACCACGTTCCAGAAGTCTGTTATGTAGTGTGTTGGCCTCTCTCTGGAAGCCAGCATCATCCAAACAGGCTCTTAGGTATTGTCCAAAGGGGATAGAGTCCAGCAGGGGTTTTGGGTGGAAGCTCTGTGCGTGGAGGAGCGAGTTCCCCGCTGTTGGCTTGTGGTACAGCTCACTTCTCAAGCACCCATCACTTGACCTACAGATCAATATGTCCAAAAGGGTAATTTCATTAGGGCTAAAAGACATGGTAAACTGTAAATTGTATGCATTATGGTTAAGCGCTGCCATAAATTGAGATAGGAGGGTGGCTGGTCCTTTCCATGGTAAAAAAATGTTGTTGATATAACGACACCACGTTAAGAGCGTGAATTGGCATATATGCATCTAACCAAAGTTGCCTATGGGCCATTAAACAAATCCTCACATGTTCAGCCATAGGAGATCCTCAATATCATTCTTTCATATTGGAGGCCCTGGACTTTATATTACGTCACAACATTTTTTCGTTTAACGGTTCCCATTCCCCAGGTACAGATTGGCATAGGCAGGGGCACAGCACGTGCCCATTGCCACGACCTGTACCTGGAGGAAATGTGAACCGTTAAACGAAAAAATGTTATGATGTAATATAAAGTCCAGGGCCTCCAATATGAAAGAATCATATTGAGGATCTCCTGTGGCTGAACATGTGAGGATTTGTTTAATGGCTCATAGGCCAAGGTCATGGGGAATTGCACTGTACAGGGCCTCCACCTCAATGGCTACAAGGTATGTGTCCTCATCTATGGCAACATTCTCAATCAGATGTAGTAGATGAATTGTGTCACGGATGTATGAGGGTAACCAAAGAACAAAGGACTACAGATGGCTATCAACCAATCTGCTTAAATGTTCAGTGAGTCCTCCACAGCCTGACACTATAGGTCTGCCTGGAGGGTCCCGAGACATGCAACTTCGGTAAAGCATAAAACAAAGGTACCCTTGGATGGCTCGTGTGATTGTATTCCCATGTATGTTTGTTGATGGTATTGTGAAAATAGGCACAATCCACCAAAGATTAAAATTCTTTCTGGACTTTGTCCACAATGGACGAAGAGATGGGTCGATACCAGGCAGTGTTACTCAGTAGTTTCATACACATATGAACATATTGAGAATTATCCATAACCACAACATTGCCACCCTTGTCAGAGGGTTTTATGACAATTTCGTGGTTATGTGCTAAAGTGGAAAGTGCATGTCTCTCCCGAGAGGAGAAGTTGGGATGTGGGTTAGGGGGACATTAAAGATTACTTATGTCATTCGTAACTAATTTGAGAAAGGTGGCAGCATTGTGATTGGTACTGGGTGCAGGATACGGTTTAGTATGGTCAACGGGGGTTGCGGTATTAGAAACCACATCCATCATTGCCAAGAGTGAGTCAAGATCTACAGAGTCAATGAGACTCTCTGGTTCATTGTCTTCAAGTAGTGATATGAGTGCGTCAAGTCCATGTAGTTCTTGGTTGGTGTATCCCTCGGAGAGAGGAATTTCCTTTTTGGTGTACAGACTTTTAAGAAGATGTTCCGGATGAAGAGATGGACATCCTTGATAGCCCTAAATCTGTCAAGACTGATATCTGGACAGAAAGTGAGACCACGAGCAAGGACATACATCTCATCAGTAGACAACGTGTGAGATGAAAGGTTCACCACATTTAGTGTGGTTGTGAAAGAAGGCTTTTGTGTGTCTTGGGTGCTTGTGACCTTTGCTTTGATGGGTCTGAGTCTGTTACGATGTTGATCTAAAAAAGTGCCGCATACTTGTGTACGTGGAAAAGAAGTGGCAGGTGTGGTGGCGGTGGTAGGTGCAGAATTACGTTGATTAAGAGGGGTATGGAGACTGTAAGTGTCATTCCGTGTATCGTTATGGGGTGCCCCCCCGTGACTAGTACCTGACTGCATAGATGATGGCCTCATAGGGGAGGAGGAACTTTCATGTGAATCGTTGACCTGACGTTGATGTTTGGGACGTTGTTTTCCTTTTGGAGGCACTGTAGATTGGAAACAATGAGTAGGGGAAAAGGACAAGTGTGAAGACAATTCAGACAATTCAGTATGTTTAACAGGGCGCGTCCCCACCCAGTGGGCGGGAAGACGTCACACATCCGAACGTTACCAGCGGGAAGTAGCCGGAAGCACAGAGTTTTGCGTCCGGGTCAAAGGTGCTCCAAGAACAAAGGGGCGGGGAGCATATCTCTAGAATGCCCCTGGTTCGGAGCTTACCCGCCGGGTGGCTCGCAGTGAGCAGGGGGAGCACAGCGACAACATCTAGCAGGCAAAGGGATGACCTCACAGGTTAAGTGTGGAGAGACTGTAGCTGGGCACGCTCCTGACAGCAGAGGGCCATTGCCGACTTTCCCACAGGTTCTATCTACAATAATCCATCTGCTGTTGCTGTGTGCGCACCTTTTAGCATTGGGGTGATCAATTGTGTCTGAACCTCAGAATTGGTTTATTACCTATACACCATATACATGTATTTGTAATATGTAACCAATAATGTATGCTTACAGTGATTTTGTTTGTATTTTAGACATTTATACTGTCTGACCAGCACTATCATATCCTCTGAAGGAGGACAAAGGAGGACAAAACTACAGCAGAAAGTCTGAAACATGTCAGGATTAGCCACAAAGCCCCTGCTCTGTTTATCTACAGCTGGGGCTCATGTGGCATTCTAGTTGGTCATTTATTTGTTTATTGTATACCAATTCTTACCTTGTTTTTGCCATTTATATATATTGTACTATGATCTTCAACTGAGGTGTTCACCTCACATTTTATCACATGTATTAATAATAAATCTATTTTACTATAAATTATCTTTCTACTCAGTCGTGTACGTACTTTAAATCCAGAGAGATACACAATGGTAGGATCTCCGACTTGCTATAATTGATTTTAAAATTCAAAATTAAGTTAAAGCAGTGGTTCTCAACCCATGGGTCGCAACCCCCTGGGGGGTCGATTGCCGTTTTCCAGGGGGTCGCAATGTCTCGCAGCACGTCTTGCTGCAATCCACAGGGGTCGGCAACCCACTATATGCCTTTAAGAGTGCAGCTCGGCGCTCAGATGACTCGCCGCATCTCTCTTCCTCCCCTCCTGACTGACTTCATTCTCGGGCCATGCCCGCTACAATTGCCAGATGAGGAGGAGAGACGCGGTGAGTCATCTGAGCGCAAAGCAGCGCTCTTAAAAGCATGTAGCTGAAATTGTATTCTAAAACAATGTACCCCCTCCTGTGCATAGCCATCTCTGTACCCCCTCCCGAGCAAAGCCACCTCTGTACCCCCCGTGCATAGCCACCTCTGTACCCCCCCCCCCTGTGCATAGCGTACCCCCCCATCTACAGCAATAAAGGAGCAAAAAAATAATTTTACTGTTGGGGTCCCCATAGCTTGGGAAATTTTATCAAGGGGTCACGGCACTAGAGTCTCGTAATTCTGTCATTACATTGGGAAGGGAGATCAACGGGTCTAAAATATAAAACAGGACATCATCTGCGTAAGCAGACAATTTATGCTCCTCAGATCCTACACACAGTCTTTTAATATTGGGATTTAAAGTGTTTGTTAACCCACAGGGTTAATGTTACATTATCCTCTTGGCTCATGAATCGAATGTCCCCCTGTGAGTGTGTTTTATTAAAAATGCAGATATATACCTTGTTTACAGGGCGCAGATGGGCGATCACATGACATGCCTTTTTTAGGCCCGACAGGTGCAGCAAGCTGGGCTGAGGATCCCCCGCTGACATCATTCAGGATGGGAGGAGCAGAGGAGGAAAGAGGCTGCCCCGTCTGCTGCAGCTGTCATGCGAGAGAGGAGAGCATTGGCGTGTCACTTGATCGATGATCTGCGCTCAGTAAACAAGATATATAGCTGCATTTTTAATAAACCACAGTCACAGGGGGACATTAGATTCATCAACCAAGAGAATAATGTAAAGTTACCCCTAATTTGAGCAGCAGGACGGGAGGGGACGGTGCTGACATGGAGCTGACAGGCAGGGAGGGGAGGGGAGAGGATGGAGAAGGGGACACAGGAGACACAGAGCAGGCTGTGACTGACGGAGGCACGTACATTGACCATGATGTCAGGGCTCAGCAGCCCTGATATATCATGGTCAAAATACATAGCGGAGGACAGAAACTGGTAGGATCAGCCAAGTATTTCAAGTGATAAAGGAGGCCAAATTACACAGTGCAAGCACTGTGCTGTATATAATGCTTTAAAGCAGTGGTCCCCAACCTTTTTGGCACCAGTGACCGGTTTTGGGGAAGAATATTTTTCCAAGGCCCGTGGGGGGGGGGGGGGGGTATTAGGATGTGTTGCGTTAGTGGTTCAATCATCCAGATACCGTAAAATCAGGGCGATTGAAGCAAATTATTTCTATTATTACCATATAATACTAGGATTATGTAATTCAGCTCACTGTAATGTAGAATCAGTGGGAGCCCTGAGCTCGTTTCCCTGTTATGATGTCAGGATGACTGAATCATGTTATTTCTATCACATTGGATTATATAATGAAATAGTTCAACTCACCATTATGCAGAATCAGTGGGAGACAGTGACACCCAAAGTGTGTTGCTTACGTCCAATCTACTCTGTAATCTTGTTTTGGTTGCTGTCTCTACAGAAAACCCAGCTTCACAAAAATAGGATGTTGGAAATGGCAGTAGGCTTTTCAATGCTTTTGTGGCAATCACAGGATATTCTGCCTTGGCTTTAATCCAGAATGTAGGGAGATTTGAAGTCGCCTCAAACACACTTTTAAGGCCACCATCATTTGTGATCTCAAGTGGTTGATCCTCTCCTAGCACAGACAAAGTGGATTCACCTGGCTTATTCACAAATGGGTCACGGATCCATTCCTTCCCAGTTCAGGGATCTTTTGTGGTTGGGAAGTAGTTCTCAAATTCTTTTAAAAGCTGAGAGAGGTGATCATGCACCAGCTGGGTGATAGAAGGTCCTGGTTCAGTCCCTTTCAAAAGCTCTGATAATGTTGAAACATATCAAAAATCCCATTGTTGACTCGTCACCCCCATAATTCCAGTTTGGCTTTGAATGCAGCCACTTTATCTTATAGGTAAAATCCTGCGCTCGGATAGCAAGTATAAAATGTGTGTGAAAGAAGTAATTAAAGACTGCTGCCCTCCAGATCCTTTCCTCCAAAGAGGGAAGTAATGGATATAAAAAAGGTGTAACAGGAGGTGGCGCTGTCTAGTGTGGTATATAATATAATAAGACTTCGTGTTAAATGTGATTCATATAGTGTTCAAAATACCATATGTGATGTTCAAAGTCTCAAAATGCTAAGAGTGCTTAAATACATATAAAGTGCATATACGTTTAAAATTAATCAACGGTTATGATTGTGAATCCACAAAAGTCCGTAAATGTCCGTAAAAAATGTCCTTGCTGTTCCCACTAAGGGAACACTTCCACCACTTCAAAGCTGTGACAGACTCCTTAAAACCTTATGTGCTACAAATAAAAAGTAAAAAAGTGGATCAAAATTATAGTCCGTAAAATGTCCGTAAAAGTCCGTAAGGATGAATGAATATTAATCAGACTTTATGTGTAATCCGTAATTAACCCAACTTGCTACAAGATACTGTGTATTTTTTGAACTGCAATAGATGACTTGCTGAAAGAACAATATATTTTATCCAGATATAAATGATGAAAATAAGGTGACTTTAGTGCATATCATATATCCTCTATGGCTGGACGAAGGTGACTTCACTGGTGCTCCCCGCCTGTGCCCAGATTTTCCCTACCCCTACAGGGGTGATGCGCCTTTGGTAAATAGGGGCTTTTCCAGCTGGCTTGTAATCCGGATGTCCTGCTGTTGTTTATCCCTTCCGTCGGCTCCTTCCCTAGGGATCTTAGGGCACCGTCCCGCTCCAATGGTCCCGGATATGAATGTGGAGAAAACATAAGATAGAAGCATCCACGATAGTGTAGTATTTTCAAACCAAAGTCCAATTTATTAAAAGAATTTGCATAAAACAAAGTTCAAACAATTGCATCCAAAGGGCAGATAGTTGCAAAGTCATGCAGGCTCTGCCTGCTTGAGGAAGGTTAGATCCCCTTTCCTGTGTCTGACTTTGCGCTCCTACATGAGGAAACACCTTGCCCGGCTGTGACGCAATCACGCTGTTTGGCCACCACTTACGCGTTTCGTAACTCTGACGTGGTCTGAGGCTGTGGCCATGAAAGTAAACATTGTGTCTTAAAAATTCATCTAGATGGGCGGGAACTTGTGTAAGTAACCAATCACAACTATGTATTCACATATGGAGGGAGAGTTCATAAGGAGGTACAAATATGTAATATGCATCCCGATGTTTAGAAGAAAGGGAGGTAAGGAGATCCAACCTTCCTCTGTACACTGCAGCATATTATTGCCTACGTTTGAGTGAGCATATAAAGACCTAATACTGTACCACTCAATTGTGTGAATCATTATAAGTCAATGAGTCATGGGGTATTGGTGACATATGACTTAATGATAATATGCTAAATTATTCCTCAATCTCTATAATGTGGGAATTCCCACTTTAGAGACAATATATATGATGTTAGTCAGAAAGTGGAAATTAGAAGATACCCCAGGACTCATAAACCAGTTGTATCACATCATTCCTGTCATTCGTTCTCTTATGATATCTCCATTAACTTTCTATCTTAATCTATTTGTAATTTTCTGGAAAAAGAGAAACATCTATTTAAACCATGTTCATCCTTTGTTATGACCATAACATTTAGGTATAACTTAAGATGATACATAACTGTCTGCGTTACATGGCTGTCGCTTTGTATCATTCCCCCTGCAATAAGGGGTGTTAAAAGCAGTCTGCAAGCAGAAGTCTCCGGATTAATATAAGTTCCTGGGCTATAATGCAGTTATTTGCTTACCAAGGATAACATTAAGCATGAAAAGGGAAGCTACAGTCTTCGCTCTTCCCTTGTCTTGTCTTATGGCTCATAAAGAAGAAAAAAATAAACATGAACTATGAGCTACAACGGTGTAGCTTGGATGAACCAAATCTCTGATAGTGAGCTTAGTTATAGTCAACGAAAGTTGTATAAACTATCCCTATAGACACATGGACAAGGATCCAAGGAATAACTGTTGTTACAAGTGGGCTCAGGAGTTTGCAATAAAAGGAGCCAAAAGCTTTTAAACAAAGATAGGGTGTTACATAGGCATAACCATGCCTGTCTAAGCAGTGAGATCACATCAAATAAAAAAACCCTTCTATTCAGGTATCGTCATGCATCCTGTTAGTTTTCATCCTTGTCATTGGGGTGTGTGAACCGGTGTTTCCCTGACATGCATTTTTGCTTTTCTTATATGCCCGTTTATCAAGTGAAGCGTTCGGTGTATGAGGTGGGCTTCTGGTATGGGGAGAAAGTCTGTACCATTCTTCAACCAGTGGTATCTGCAGGTTTTCACAGAAACCTGATAGATTGTTTGGAGATCTCAGGATGTGTTGTTTTCCATTGCGTGCAACGGTAAGTGCGAATGGGAACCGCCATTGGTATTTTAGGTTATTCTCTCTGAGTGCCTCTAGCAATGGACACAGTGCTCTTCTATTTTTTAGAATTATCTGGGATAAATCTTGAACGATTAAAATTGAGTTGTCATTAAATCATATGGCATCATTTTGTCTGGCCTTAGCAACTTTCTTCTTTTAGGGCAAAGTTCTGGAAACAGCATATAATGTCACTGTGGGGGGGGGCGCTGTGTCAGGGCCTTTTGCTCTCTGTGTGCACGAACAAACTCAATTGTGGCATCCTCATGGCGTTCAATTATATTGTTTCAGTCTAGAGGAAATGATGCCCCCCGGGATGTAATAGTGAGATTTCACTATGCGGATCAGAAAGCAAGAATCATAGGGAAAACCTGGAAGATGGACAAAATAATGTATGAAGAAACAGAACTTCAGATATACTCAGATCTCTCCCTGGAGACATTGGCAAGGAGCAAAACCCTTAAACCACTGACAGAACATATGAGGAAGTTGAATATAATATACTGGTGGGGGTTCCCAGCATGCTTAAAAGGGAGGAGAGATGGGCGAACAGCAATACTGAGGTTCCCCGAAGATTTGGAAGAATTTTGTAAGAGACTGGAGATCCAATCGCCACCGTTACCAGGATGAGATGAGAGAGCTCCCAGTGGAACAAGAGGACTGGATGAAAGAAGATGGACTCGAAAGGGGGGGAGGCGAGGAGAGGGAGGGGAGGAGTAGAGGAGAGCCGGGGGGTCAGATCACCTCACTACGCTTACAGGTGAAGGAGACAGCAGGAATATAGTAGGAGAATGGGGTGATGGTGATAATAATGGAGGAGTCAGGAGGGAGGGGCAAGGGATGGGGGCAGAGGGTGGGGGGGGGGGAGGTGCCCGGGTAACTTCTCCAAGAGGTGTGGGTAAGAGAGCACAAGTGGTGTAACACCCGGAGACCCACGAGAGAATGGGTGTGGAGAACCTCT
>BLSH010216864.1:910582-923752 GCA_018402905.1 Glandirana rugosa | reverse complement strand
ATTTAGACTTCGACTTCACCAATATCTCCCCGACCGAATGTTAAAAAAACCAAATGGCCACAGTTTTGCAGGACGTCTGTCGTCATACTGAGTTGACATAGATTTACTTACTCAGGGATTACCTGATCTTTCTTTATAACGAAATAAAGACACAAAAGAACGTAAAGTCAACAAAAAGAAAACGTATTATAAGTAGTCGTAAAGAAATGTTACGAATGATACATATACATAAAGTAAAAATTTTTACACAAAACTACGGTCCTCACGATCAAACCACGGAACGTTATTATACCTCTTATACCTCTTAATAAGAACATTTTGAGTTGGGGGCAGCACCTGGATTGCTGTATAATTGATAATTCTCCATATTCTCCATATTATTGCAAGGCACCAAACTAGCACTCCTGGCATCAAAACACATTTTTAAAAATGAAATACATATACATAGTAAGCATTGTAAAGAAATGCTGATGAATATTATGCAAAAGAAAAACAACTGAAATGCAAGAAAACACAGAAATAAAGCAATATTTCTTTCTAGTCCATTAGGGACTCATTCATTTAGATACAGTTGAGTCATACTGCTGTCTGCAGGACGTTTTGACACCGGTAAACCAAAAAAATTGTAAGCCAGCCCCTCTATAACCACTTCAGCTTCAGATTTACCCTCTTCATAACCAGGCCCTTTTTTCAATATGGCACTGTGTTACTGTCAGGAACCATGAATCAGACTGAGACAGAAGTGTAGTAAAAAAAAATCACACTTTTTAATAAAATGGTAAAATAGCACAAACGGAGTAAATGTGTTCAAAACAAAGCCAGGGTTCAGTAAACAGAGTGGGTAGTCCGAACAAGCCAGTAAAACAGGAATCCAGAGATCAGTGTAGTCAGAAGCAGCAAACACAATCAGGAACCAGGAAATAAGTCAGCCAGGCAAAGTCTTTAACAGGAAAACACAGCAGAGAGTATCCGGATATGTTGACCAAGGCAAAGACACAGAAGATATGATCCAGGCAGTTTAAATAGCCAGTAAGGCTGACTGACGAGCAGGATATGTGTAAATTCACAGCGGGAGCGAGCCGCCGGTGGCGCACACTTTTACCAACACCCGGAAGTGCAGGATCAAGTGTATATATACGTGATCCTGCACAGCATGGCCACCCTGTAGCAGTAAATGTGCTAAAGAGCAGTCAGCAAGTGGATAACTTCTCTTGTACACATCTTGCCTCAGTTTTTTGCTAGTGTCCTAAGATGTTGGACACCTTTTCTTTAGCTCTGTTCTTGAACCATGGCTCATACTAGTGCTGCTGCAGCATGATACTTTTTTTCAGTGCGTTTTTGCAATGCAATTTGGCATGTTTTGATGCATGTTTTTATGCTTCATGCTTTTTTTGAAGGAAGCAACTGGATTTTATATGCAAAACTCTGCCAAAAATGCACTAAAAACCCATGTGTTATACACGTGTTTTTGGTATACTTCCATTAAAGTCTATGAGGCAAAAACACTCTGCAACTGCACCAAAGAAGCAACATTTAAAAAATGCACTGCGTTGGTCTGCTTTGAGAAAGGGCACCATAGAGAATGATCAAATTTCCTTTGTCATGCAGTGCAGGGCAACAGCAAACGCAGGAGAAAACACACTAGTGTGAACAGGGCATTGGAATCTAACTATTTTATTGCTAGGCTTCTTTTCTCTTTTTTTACTTAAGTCAAGATTCTTCATGTAGCCCTGGCCATTGGCATTCCCTGAACTACAGCCATATGGACTGGGCTGCCACTGCTGCTATTCCTCTCTCCTCAGTCACACGTGAATTGTATGGAGTGGCTTTGCAGCCAAGGGGTTGAGAGTAAAGGACATAGGAACTGTGACCAGACTGCATTTTCAGCTGCAGCTGCTGGAGGAGAGGAGAGCCTGCAGACTGCCCAGGATACAGAGGGCACTGTGATTGGCTGCAGTGCATCCTGGGGAGCAACCGCCACACCCTCCTTGCCTAACAACTACTTGAAGGAGCAAAGACTTGTGGGGGAGGTAGTCCCTAGAGGGACTGGACTCAGTATGTGAATCTGGGGGGACTAAAAGGCCAAGAATCTGAGAGCAAAAGAGGGGAGGAAAAGGAAGCAGAGGCCAGGGGCTCAGGGCAGTCTCAGTGGGAAAGTGAGAGGTGACCATATGAGTGGGTTTCTGTACTGAAGAGCTGCCTGCTGGAGTGTTCACTATGGTGACAGAGAGAGAGACATCTATATGGAGGTCACAGCTGTACCAGATCGTCATTGCCAGGTCCTGAGATGCTGCTAATATAATCAGTTCTGTGAGAAATTTCTGGAGTCACTGCTGACATCATTACTTCCATCGGGCATTGCCATTGCTAGGTCCTGAGTTGCCGCTGACATCACCAGTTATTGTACTTCAAACAACAAGAAAACAGGAGCGCAGGATCCTCATTAGTATGATAGTATACATTTATTGAAAGAAAAAAATAGCACACTTACTGTCACGTACCTGGTGGTAGAGTCTGGCTTATGCGGGGGCAACCTCTCTTGCGGCCCTGGTTCGAGAACCCCTGATAGTGGGAACAGGGAGCTCAGGAGCACAGGGGGGCACGAGGGCTGGACAGTCTTTAGCTGGTAGACGGAAGTCCACTGGAGCTCGTGCAAACAAGAGAGTAGTGATACAATCCGGGTCGGCAACTAGCGGGCGGTGCAGTACAGCGGGATCAGGCAAACGGATGGTCGGGTACAGGCAGGGTCGGCAACGTGCTGGCTGAAAAGGTACAAAGGGATTAGACAAGCGGATGGTCGTAGGAAAGCCGGGGTCAGATGCAGGCAGATGGCAACAAGTCCAAAGGGATAGCCGGGGTCACAGGAACGGGTAGTCACTCAGAAATAGCTTGCTGGGGGCACAGGTGCAGGAAACGCTGTAGAACGGACAGCACCGTGCACTCAGTCCTGCAGGTTTAAATAGGGCCGATTGGCGCCTGTTTCCGGCGCGTGCGCGCGCACGGACGCGCGCGCGAACACACACGAACGCGCACAGGCGCGCGCACCACCGCGGAAACCACTGGAACTGCTGTATCTTCCTGACACTTACAGTTAAAATTCTTTAAAATAAGCATGAGTAGTAGGAACCCCCAAAGGAACTTTGATGGATACAAAGCAAGGCTGTGTGCAGGATCGGCAACTCCAGATCCTCTGGCCAGCATCATAGAGACCCACTCTGATAGCTGTCAAAAAGACCACCAATAAAGAGCATTCTGTGCCGTTTCCTAATGCCTCGTGGTGACCTGTATGTGCTGGTGGAAAGAGGGGGACGGTAACATGTTTTATTAACAACCTGACAGGGTCGCTTTAAATTCAGATTTAGTTAAATGGCCAGCAGCAGATCTAAACGTACTGGAGCTGATGCCATCATAAAATATTTTCATAAGGGGCTTATGATTTTATCTGCACCCATAGTATACTGCTAAACTCATGTCTGATTTTATTACATATTCCTTTTGCTGTATTGTGCCATTTTTTTTATTTTGGCATCAGTGTTGACACTTCCCTCCTGTTATGAAGTCAGTCAGTCCAGTAAATTATCAGTTAATCCATAGATTGCTTCAGCATTATTTTAAAGAAACACGTTTTCCTTGTGCTGTTTAATCAGAATGTACATTTTTACACCTCTCCTATGGATTTAGGTGGGCAATTATTTCTGAGCTTAGAGGAATCTTTAAAAAGTATGGTTTTTATTGCATTGCTACATGCATGTATGCATATTCCATGGTAGAAGCAGGGAATCACTGTAATATGCAAAGTGTTCTCTGATTAGATGAGGTAGAGATCATAATGTCACTGTCCCACTTCTCCATCTTATGCAATCAGAGAATGTTTTGCAATCAATACAAGGTGTTCTCTGAATTGCAGCCAAGCCAAGTGAGCACCCCCTTGTGATTACAATGCAGCAGAACAAAAATTCAAGAGAATGTCCACCGCTTCAGGAACAATTATAAAATTTAAGTATTATCCTGCAGATGACTTTCCAAGTCTCTTACCAAATTGTCAATCTACTTATGCCAAATGGGTCCAATAAACTGTCGAAACCACCCAAATATCTTCAACTCATTACTTGTGAAACGAAAAAGAAACTAATGTAGTGTAGTATTTTTATAAATAAATGAAAACCAAACATATCTATTTTGTGTTCACATGTGAATATACCAACATTGAGGGCCAGTTCACACTGCTCCAATCTCAGAGATCGGATGTGATTCACACCGCACTGCAGTGTGAGTCACATGCAATCTCTGTGCAATGCAAATTCAGCCATAGAGATTGTATGGCTGAATTTGCATCGCATTCTGAGCAAACTCGCACAGGAACCATTTTTTTCGTAGGGTCAGAATCGGATCGCATGGTGGTTCACACCATGCGATCCGATTGCTGTGCTAGTTTGCAGTTCGCACTGCGATATGTGACCTGATTTGGGGGTGTCATTAGCTTTCAATTGACACTCCCCGCAGTTTGCATAGTGCAGCGTGAATTGCCACCGGGGGACAAGCGATGCGGGAGCCCACCATGGATTCGCAGGGTTTCCGCATCACTGCAGTGTGAACCGGCCCTCATAAAGCACTCCACATGCCACGTGTGCAGTCTCTTACCAAATGATCAAATTAGAACTGCATATCATTCTATTCCAGGTAGAGCCGTAGATCAACATTCCTCCTCTCGGTATAACAAAATGGATTCTTTAAGGCACAGGGTATGGTAATCTAAGCCTCTCTCCAGGTCTTCTCAGTACTCAGCCTCCCCATAGATCAATAGTTAAAAGACATGGAGAAACTATTGATCTATGGATATTAGAAAGATTGCTGCCATATTACTTACCACATCCTAATAGTGTACACCAGCAAAATGAAAAAGAAGTTAGTTTACTGGTTCTAGGGAGACCACAATTATATAAAAATTGTATCCACTTTTATTGCATCAATTAAAATCAGAGAGGGAAACAAATCCCAAATGTATAGTCACGTTTCTTAAGATCAATTGTTTACAAATACAACATTTTTACATGTACTAACTTAAATCTGAAAAATCCAAGAGGTTAACACGTTTTGTGTGTAGTGCTTCTTCAGTGCTTCTCCAGAAAATGATAGAATACAATACCCTGTGCCTTAAAGGATCCATTTTATTAAAGCTAGAGGAGGAACACTAAAGTATGACCTACCTGGAATGGAATGATATGTGGTTCTAATGTGATTATTTGGCTAGAAGCTGCACAAGTGGCGTGTGGAGCACTTTATCACTAGTCGTACACTGATGTTGGTATATTTATATGTAAGCTCAAAATATGTTTGGTTTTCATTTATTTTTAAAAATACTACACTACATGAGTTTATTTTGTGTTTCATATGTGATGAGTTGAAGATATTTGGGAAGTAAAGGGAGAAGACACACAGTTGGTGGTTTCAAAAGTTTATTGGAGCCATTTGGCATAAGTGGATTGGAAATCTGGTCAGAGGCTTGGAAAGTAATTTGCAGGATAATACTCAGCTTTTATAATTGTTCCCGAAGCGCTGGACATTCTCTTAAATTTTTGAACTGAGTATGCCAGGGGTCTATGGTGGTCTGTTTGGCTGCTTGGGAGACTCTGGGAGGCACTTGTGTGCTGATGGACTCCCTAAATTTAAGCAGCAGAACCGTTGCTTGGCATGGGACCCTGAAGACTGCGGAAAACACTGTAGTAGCAGCAACTACTACAGGTATTCTCTGCCTCCATAGCAGTCCCACAGGTTTTGAACATAATTACATTGGTCCAATTTGGTCCAATCAAACCAGTGTACCTTTGCAATACAAAGCATAACTGGAGTTCAGCTTTAAGAAGTAAGAATATTTGTCTGTGTTTTGCTTTTCTCACAACCTTTGCAGCATAAATAAAGCACCAAGAAGCCTGTAATAATTAAAATGTGCAGCAATATAATTCCCAGCAGTCGTTACTGAATAAAATGAGACCCAGGGTAGAGAGAATTATTTCCAATAAAACCTTCTCATGGAAAGCAATTTTCTGATTGTTGTCCTGTATTCATAGTGTAATTTGTGATTGTAAATAAAGCATTTTACTCTCATGATTGTTTGAAGAAATTAAAGGATTTTTTAAAGGGGAGAACTTTAAAGACTACAATTACAAATTGATGTATTTGGACAATGCTTTGTAATGCTACCTTACCTGAACTGTAAGCGGGACTCATGTCTTACTAGATTTTAGCTACCCACATTGACCAACTTGGTGAATAAAATTGAAGTATGAGCAGAAACCACCCCCCCTACAAACAATGTCCCCTAGCTAATCACTTGTGGCATCAAAGAAAAAATGTAGCCTTTATTTCCCTTAAATATCCACATACATCTGTATGTGATGCACTCTCTCCCAAGTCTCTGGTCACTGGTCTTCACAGCTTCACAATAGAAAACGTTTCCATAAATGGTCATGTGATTGCAGATTCAGATAAGTTAAAAGGAGCTAAGTGAAGTTTTTTTTTTTTAACAGGGGACTACCAATTTTGCCTGGAGATGAACGTTAAGTGATGTCCTTTTCCCACTAAGACCTCTGGTACCGGTGTTCAGTCATCCCAACACCATGGTTGATATGGTGCAGCAGGATTGAAGTGCATTATTTCTAATTTTACATTTTAATATATAATGAAATAGTTCAACTCACCATAATGCAGAATCAGTGGGATTGACTGAGCTTGTTTTCCTGCTACCAGCCGGTCCCATCTTGGGGTGATGGGAGACAATGACACCATAAGTGTGTTGCTTATGTCCAGTCTACTCCATGATCTTGTTTTGGTTGCTGTCACTGCAGAAAATCCAGCTTTACAAAGATAGGATATTAAAAATGGAAGCAGGCTTTTCAGTGCTTTTGTGGCAATCGCAAGATATTCTGCCTTGGCTTTAATCCAGAATTTATAGAGATTTGAAGTTGTCTCACACACACTTCTATGGACACCGTCATTTGTAAACTTAAGCAGTTGATCCTCTTCTAGCACAGACAAAGTAGATTCACCTGGCTTATTCACAAATGCTTATTACCAGCTGGGTGAAAGAAGGCCCTGGCTCTGTCTCTTTCAAAGCCTCTGCTAATGTTTGAAACATGTCATTAATCCCAGCGTTTACTCATCACCCCCATAATTCCAGTTTGGCTTTGAATGCCGCTACTTTGTCTGCCGACTTAAAGCGGTAGTAAACCCCTAAGTATGATTTTTACCTACAGGTAAGCCTATAAGGCAGCTTACCTGTAGTTAAAATGAATATCTCCTAAACCTACACTGTTTAGGAGATAGTCACCCTGCATGCAGCCTCTGACATCAGCAGCGCATGCGCCATGATGATCCGGTGGAGGCGGCCATAAAATCAGAGCTGGCTGCCAGAACGAAGAGCTCCCGCATGCTAGAGTGACGTCACGCGGCTCCGACCACTCACAGCCGCGCACCCAAAAGAAAGAAGAGGACCATCATGTCAGCTCCCTCAGTGCTGACCATGTTCTAAGGTAAGTATTTCAAAATGTGTTAGTATGCGATGCATACTAACACATTATTTTATTGTCTTGCAGGGTTTGTTTTTTTTTTAGGCGGGTTTACTACCGCTCTAAACACAGTTCTAGTTTTCCCCTGAAGTGACGGATTGAGTTTGTAATTGAGGTTGAATATGCCACACAAGTAAACAAGTTTTCTGACCCAATCTGTGTCCCATGAAATATGCCGCCAGTGGTGACTGTTTTTCTGAAAGAAATCTCTGGAGCGGCTCTCGTAACTCAAACGCTCTGGCCCGTGATCTACTTTTAGAAAGCCATCTCACTTCTGTGTGTAAGACAGTGGTTCTCAACTCCGGTCCTCGGGACCCCCTAACAGGCCAGATTTTCAGTATTACCTTGGGGAGATGCAGACTAGAATACTGCAATCACTGAGCAGCAAATGATATCACCTGGGATGCATTTCAGTTATCCTGCAAACCTGGCCTGTTAGTGGGTCCCGAGGACTGGAGTTGAGAACCACTGGTGTAAGAGAAGGCCTGTGTGCTCTGCATCCATCTCATAACAGAGCCCCACTAACAGATGTAAGTTATGGAAATGTACTTTAATGTGGTTGATAATTTTAATCACATCCTGCAAAACGTTGTTTAGTTCAGGTGACACTTTTTGGCTTGCCAGCATTTCTCTATGGATGACACAGTGCGTAGACTCACATTCAATAGCGACCTCCTGGACCCAAGTAGTTAAACCAGAAGGCCATCAATTCATGGCAGCCACTCCGTCTATGTATAACCCGACAATTCAATTTTCCTGATACGCAATCATTAAAAGACTTGTTGGTTGGCAACAATAGTGCACATAAAATCCTCCTGAAAAATATGTATATCACATAAAAACAAGCATTGTTGCCTTGTTGCCAACATCAGTAGACTCAACTTGGATTGCATACCACAGGGATTCATTATCTTTCTCTAACAACTGTGCCTTTGCTATTTCATCAATTCATCTAGTTATGGTGCTTGCCGAAAGAGGAATATGTGCCACCTTTTCAACTGCAGCCTCTTCCAAAATTTCATGTCAGATGTCCTTAGCAGCAGGCAGGATCAACTCTTCACCAATATTAAAGGGCTTCTTAGTTTTAGGAATGGGGTTAGCCGCTAAGAATGATGCTCTCCGTGCAGACACATGTAATGAATTGGTGGCCTTCAATAATTGCTTTTGTTCTTCATGTTCATGTTTTTTTTCCTCCAAAGGCCTTTGGCAGGGTGCTTGGTCTCTATGTGGCAAAGCAATTTTGAAGGTTTCATGGTTTCCTTGGATAGCTGCTCGCCACATATTATACAAAGTGGGCTTAGAGAATGTAAAATTGTTGCAATGAACACTTTATTTAAGTAGGACCCTTGATATTTTCTTTTAAATGCAATTTTCTTTTTGTTGGCAGTCTTAAGCTGGCCATACACGGTTATAAAATCGTTCGAAGACCCATCTCACGAATGATACTGTGTCATGTTTAAATTTTGCATTGGTTGGGAGGTCGTATCATTCCACTCTCACCTCGTAATCAAGGGAGGGTGAGTGTACTGATACACAGATCCTGTTTAACAGATGATGAGGGAAGATATACTTTTCTATACTGTAGATTTTACTCTTTGAAATGCATTCTTGCTTTTTTTTACATTCTACCTCCTTATAATATCCACACCCTCAGGGTGTTGCTCGAATATCAGTTGAGATACCCAGACATGCCCTTGTTCACGATGGGTGTTTTCAACTACTATTTGGACCCAGCTAGGGATAAACATGCCCCGCCTATGGTGGGCGGAGGGTGACTCGCCGTATTGGCTTACAAAAGTTTATTGAGAAAGTGGGCAGGATTGATCCCTGGAGAGGGAGGCATCCCATTGCCCAGCAATTCTCTTGTTTTTATAAGACCCACTCCTCTTTATCCCGTATTGATTTATGTCTATGCTCCCTGACAGCAGACTTAATATGTCTTAGCAGTAGATTACGCTATTAGAAGTATCTCAGACCACTCGCCCCTAATTACACAACTGGACGTTCGTCCTCCCTAAAACCTTGCAAAGGCCTCATGGAAACTGACTGGTTTTTGATTCCAGATCTTCCCTTCACATGCATCTATAGTTTCAAACATAACAGAATTCTGGAGTAGGCATGCTGGGGAGGCGAATATATGTCGCTCCTGGGAGGCCTTCAAGGCCCTTGTGCAAGACATCTTTTATAACAAAATTGAATCTATTAAGAGAACTACCGGTTCCCAAAGGGAAGGGCTGGAAAGGCTAGTGAGTGACCTAGAGACTGCATTTATTGATAACCCCACAGATGACAGTAGAGAGGCATAGGTTTCGGCTCAGGCAGCTCTTGATAGTGTCATTGCTTTTGCAGCAGACAAAAAAAATGTTTCTTTAAAAGACTGGCATACTATGAGGAGGGTGAGCCCACCGGTCACCTACTGGCAAGAATTTCCCATTCCCAGCAATTGTCCCCCTCTATCAGTGCTTTGAGGCTCCCAACGGGTGGGATCACAAATTCACCAGACAGCAATATGTCCACATTAGTGGAATATTACTCTACTTTATACACTTCTAAGCAACACTATTCCATGGATTCTCTGAATTCCTATCTTGAAGATGTGAGTTTACCCTGCTTGTCAGATGTCTTTAGAAGACAACTGGATGCCCCCCTGACTCTGGATGAATTGCAAATGGCAACTGGCCTGTTCCCTAACTCAAAGGCCCCAGGTGAAGATGGCTTGCCTATAGAGGTATATAAGCAATACACAGAACAAATTTTGCCCAAACTGTTGATGGTGTTTCATGAGGCGAGGAAATCAGGGCGTCTACCCATCTCTATGACAAGAGCCAACATAGTCCTAATATTAAAACCTGACAAAGACCCCCTCGATCCTGGATCATATAGGCCAATATTGCTTCCCCAGAATGACGTAAAAATACTGGCTAAGGTCTTAGCCTTACGGTTAAATGCTGCCATATCGTCCATCATACATTCAGACCAGGCGGGATTCATGCCCCAAAAATCCGCAGCCTAGACTTTTTATCAACCTCCAGATACCCTCAGACAAAATGAGGGATAGAGCATTGCTATCCCTAGACACCCACAAAGCTTTTGACAGCATTGAATGGTAATACCTATGAGCAGTCATGTGGAAGTTTGGCTTTGGGGACAGCTTTATATCATGGCTTCAACTGCTATATAATGCGAAGCGGGGAAAATATCCCCAACCTTTAGTTTACATAGATTGAAAGGAGTAAGAAACTACTGCGCTAAACCATATCTAATAGTACGTGAGAACCAGCAGCAACCAGGACAGTACTAACCTCGTACCCAACCTAATAATGTTTCAAAAAACTGGTCACACTATTGGACAATAAAGATAAACCTGATGAATGTACCATATTATAATGATGTGAAAATCAATCCGATACAAAAAACATCATAAGGCTTGGTGAAAAATAAATATTAGGCACTCATTATAAGTCCAAAGCAGTGTGGGGTAGAGGGATCCACATCAATCATACAAAAAGTTCAGATTGGAAACAAACACAGATGTGTCTTCGTAGTCAGAAACCACCATGTGAAGAGCAGGGCAAGTTGTGACACCTCCACCTCTTATATAATGGCAGCTTACCAGACGTAGGCGCAATAAACCTGGGAATGTAACCCGGCAATCAGAGGATCCCAGCAGGACAGGTATAACTTGGCAACGTCAGAGGGGTGTAGATAATAGCCGTCGATATCAACCTCTAGTGGAAGTCCTGGATGACTTATGAACAGCCCACTCGCCCACAGGGCACACTCAATCCGCCAGATACCCAAAAGAGGAGGATAAAGGCAAATAGTGTAATATTTATTGAAAACAGCATAAAATCATCAGATCGGTAAGAGCCGGCCGGCATATGACATTTGTATATATACGGATCATTTTATTTTTTGCCCTTATCCACCATGGAGGGTCCTCACCTTCCTGTTTCCGGGTCAATGTGTCATTTAATCGGCGGTGTGTCGGCGGTGCGTCTTCCGTCCCCATGACTATGTCCCGTTGTTGACACGCTGACGTCACTGCCGAGAGACTGTTCACAGAAGCCGGCCGGCTCTTACCGATCTGATGATTTTATGCTGTTTTGCTGTAAATGCAATGTTCTTTATTTTAATAAACTATCCAACAGTATTACACTATTTGCCCTTATCCTCCTCTTTTGGGTATCTGGCGGATTGAGTGTGCCCTGTGGGCGAGTGGGCTGTTTATAAGTCATCCAGGACTTTCACTAGAGGTTGATTTAGACGGCTATTATCTACACCCCTCTGACGTTGCCAAGTTATACCTGTCCTGCTGGGATTCTCTGATTGTCGGGTTACATCCCCAGGTGGGGACCCGGGCTGGGGTACAGCCAATGCGCTTTATTGCGCCTACGTCTGGTAAGCTGCCATTATATAAGAGGTGGAGGTGTCACAACTTGCCTTGCTCTTCACGTGGAGGTTTCTGACTACGAAGACACATCTGTGTTTGTTTCCAATCTGAACTTTTTGTATGATTGATGTGGATCCCTCTACACCACACTATTTTGGACTTATAATGAGTGCCTAATATTTATTTTTCACCAAGCCTTATGATGTTTTTTGTATCGGATTGATTTTCACATCATTATAATATAGTACATTCATCAGGTTTATCTTTATTGTCCAAAAGCGCGACCGGTTTTTTGAAACATTATTAGGTTGGGTACGAAGTTAGTACTGTCCTGGTTGCTGCTGGTTCTCACATACTATTAGATATGGTTTAGCGCAGTCGTTTCTTACTCCTTTCAATCCATGTTATAACCTAATTTACTGCAGCTTGACCTATAGATATTTGTCAGTTTGGATATACTGCTTACCTCTCATTCTAGTTATCCCAGGTGTGGGGTTAATATTTTTGTGTTTCCATCGTCTTTTATTCCTTTTTGGGTTTCTCTGTAGCTCTATTGGTTCAATATGGATATATTTGACTTTAGAGCTAGTAGGGTGGTTAATAGAGTTGAGCGAACCTCTGGAAGTTCGGGTTCTGCTGCTCCGTCCGAACTTCGGGACAAAGTCCGGGTCCGGGTCCGGACGGAACCTGAACGATCGCACGGACAACGAACCCCATTGAAATCAATGGGGACCCGAACTTTTATGCACAAAAATGGCTGTAACAAAGTCCTGCAAAAGGAAGTAAAATGGGGGTAAGGGTAGGGCAAGTGCCCTACAAAAAATGGGGACAGGGAAATAACTGTAAATATTTTTAAAAAAATAAAAACATAAAAAAAGCAAAAATGGAGGTGAATGTGGATCATCTTCAAACTGTGTCTGAAAAGTATTAATTAACGGTAGAAGCCATATAACTGTTCTAAAATCATCTTCAAACTAGGGCAAGTGCCCTACAAATAAATGGGGATAGGGAAAATAAATTAAAATCAAGTAAAAAAAACGGGAAGGGGGGTGGATGTGGAGTAGGAGCCTAGAGGTTGACTAGGCCGTGACCGTGGCAGTGTAGGTGGAAGTGGCGGTGGTGTCAATAAAGGGACAGGGGTAAAAAACATCCCGTGAACGGGATGGGAATGGGGGTAAAATGAAGGAAAACGTCCTGAAACAATGTCGGTAA
>BLSH010216864.1:885846-906444 GCA_018402905.1 Glandirana rugosa | reverse complement strand
ATATTCCTCGTTCAAAAAGAGCATACCAAAATTGGAGAAGTAGTTAAGAGAATTTAAATAAAACAAAAGAGAGATAATCTTTTGATTCATCGACCTATGGACGTCTCAACTTCATAAATTTGGTTGAGAGGTCCAAGAGAAGTAGAGAGACACCCCGATAAAGGGTAGAATTTGAAGACCCCTGGTATAATAAAGATTATATCCAGAGGTCTATTCGATATAGGGTAACCCATACCTAAAGGCTTCATCACTCCAAAAAGTTAGAGTCTTTTTCTGGGGGGTTCAGTGGGAGTAATAGAACCATCCGGTGTTTTTGTGAACCCGAACGATTTTTGAAATGTCCGGGTCCGGGTCCGTGCCACGGACACCCTAAAGTTCGGTACGGACCCGAACGTTACAGTCCGGGTTCGCTCAACACTAGTGGTTAACACAGAAGGTGTTTTTGTGGCCTACCAAGATAATGAGGGTGACTTGGGGGGTCTTTTTCTGAGATTGAAAAACCTCACTACTTCGGAAATCCATACCCAATGGGATATAGCTTATCTGGAGACCTATATTAGAAATAATATGGTCCCCAGAAGTTTAAGATGGGAAATAGCCCCACAGAGAGATGAAGAGAACCTGGAGAGTTGGTTTAAATACTTCAACTCTGCAGGTATCCAGCTACTTAGTTTTCTAATAGAGAGAAAACAAAATAAATTTAAGAGAATTGATGAAGAGGTTAAAACCATACGAGAAAAACTTGCTCCTTATAAAGAGGTGGATGAATACAAAGTCAAGTCGCATACTTTACTCAAACATTTAGAAAAGGAAGAAAGAGATCAGAAGTTGAAGAAAAAAAAAAGTATAATCGTGATTTAAATGATTATCAAGGTGCGGTGGTCTTTGAGTGGCAGAAGAAACTATTGGGGGACTCGCAAGAATCCATCGAGGGTAGCACTGCCATCCCACCCTCTAGACGACATGACCTTGATAATCCTGATTTATCTAAGGGGGTTAATCATACACAGAATAAATCTCACAAGGGAGACAATAGAAACAACGTAAGACGTCTCTCCTATCAATCCCCTCATAGGATGAATAGGAGTGGCCATGGAGGTTACTCTCATAAGAATCCTACGTTGAGTCAACGTGGTCCCCCCCCCATTGACAACCAGTATCAGACATCAGGGAGACCTGATTTTACATCTCACCTACCAAGGCCGCCCTACCATCCTAGGGAGGACTATTCAAGCTATTATCCAGAAACCCACCACAATTCATCCTATCCACCTCACCGAGGAAGAGGCCCTAGGCCAAGACAATCTTATGGATATGGACCTTCTCCTTGTGAAAAATATGACCAACAGTATGATTGTGACTATAATGTCTCCATTAGAAACAAATTCTATCCTTTAAGGGACCTTGTGGGCCTAGAAACAGACAATGTTGGTCCTGGGAGAAGTTCTAGTTCCCCTACACCGTATCATAGATCGGGTCAACCATCTTTAGACTCCCAGTCAGGTAATATGGGACCTCTTAGAACACAGAATACCCAAGGGTCGAATTGGGGTTTTTCCCGGCCCACACAAGGAATAAAAAGATCTATAGAAAGAGAAGAGGAACTAGAGGGGGGAGGCGGTTACGACACAAAAAGATTGAGGGTTCCATCGGGGCAGGGATCTTCAACCTCAGCTCAAAAACCCTAACCGAGTCAGAGACACTCATTCTTGACCAAGGGCTTAAATATGCCCCGCCAAGAAATATTAATAGGTTTGAGGAATGCCTCTCTCTTCAACTCTCCTGGCGCTTTACCTTCATCTCTTAAGATCTTTAGGGATGTCGCCCTTAGAGACTTAGGTTCGATGAAATTTAAGAAGGTTACTCTGAACAAAAAATATCGTGAAGGCCTTGATTCTCTTTGTGAGAATAAAAACCTCGTAATACGTCCAGCTGATAAAGGTGGGGGTATAGTGGTGTTGGATCGCACTGACTATTTGACCGAAATGTATAGAATTCTGGACGACCAAACTACCTATAAGGTGCTAGGGAATGACCCCACTAAGGTTTTTAAGAAGACTTTAACCAGGCTTGTCCAAGGAGGTCTGCAAATGGGGATCTTAGACAAACAGGAGAGCTTATTCTTGGTGCCTAAAGCCCCAAGGATTCCAGTTCTTTATTACCTGCCAAAGGTACATAAGAATCCTACCTGCCCCCCG
The DNA here is from genome assembly GCA_018402905.1 of Glandirana rugosa. Taxonomy (NCBI): domain Eukaryota; kingdom Metazoa; phylum Chordata; class Amphibia; order Anura; family Ranidae; genus Glandirana; species Glandirana rugosa. Next base: position 904,246 of record BLSH010216864.1, on the reverse strand, counting down.
GGTCGTCCTATAGTCAGTGGAATTGACTCACTGACTTCCCGGATGGGCAGGTATATCGATTTCTATCTGCAGCCTCTGGTAAAGTCTATGCCTTCCTTCTTGAAGGATTCGAAGGATGTCATTAATTTATTGTCTGACCTTACCCCAGCGAGAGAAATGTGTGGTTGCTCACGGCTGATGTGACTTCGTTATACACTGTGATCCCACACTCTCTTGGTATTGGGGCTGTTAAACATTTCTTAAATCTTGATTCTGGATTATCAACTAAGCAAATTGGGTTTATTCTTGAGTTGTTGGAGTTTGCTGCCAGTTCAAACTATTTCTGGTTTGACAAACGATTTTATTTACAAACTAAAGGAGTGGCTATGGGGGCTAAGTATGCCCCAAGCCTTGCTAATCTCTTTATGGCCCAGTGGGAGGAGGATGTTGTTTATCGTATTGGAATGGCCCAGTTGGTACTCTGGGTCCGCTACATAGACAACGTCCTCCTCCTTTGGGAGGGCGATAGGACCGATTTGGCTTCCTTCTTTGAGATCCTTAATTCCAATGAGAGAGGTATTGTATTCTCATATGAGGCTAGTCAGACCGAGATACAATTTTTAGATCTTAACATTAAGGTCCAGGGGGATAAGTTTGTCACTTTTACCTTTTTTTAATCCACTGACAGGAATTATTTTATTCCACTGACAAGTTGTCATTATGACCCCTGGTTGAGGGGAGTACTTAAAAGCCAATTTATACGGTTACGTCGTAACTGTTCGGACCATGGTGATTTTTTGAGGCAAGCTGACATGCTAACACAAAGACTATTAGAAAAAGGCTATAGTGCTGAGAAACTGAGAACTACTGTCGATGAAGTCTCTCGCACAGATAGGGGGACTTTATTGGAGACTAATCCCTCTAATTCTGTGACGAATATCTCCAAATTTGAGACTCCTTTTATCACCGCATATTCCTGTCAAGCCAATAGAGTTAAGCATATAATATCTCGCCATTGGCACATTTTAAAGAGTGACAGATTTTTGTCTGACTTACTACCAGATAGACCTTCAGTTGTTTTCCGGGGGGCTTCCTCTGTCAGGTCCAGTGTGGCTTCCAATATACTAGACCCCCCATTCAGAAAACAAGTTTTTTTCACAATCTTACAGGCTTTTTCAAATGTAAAAAATGCAGGGTCTGTTCATATAATAGCCTTAGAGAAAGGAAAATGGATAGATTTATATCTACTACCTCTCAGCGTGAGTTTACAATCAGGCCATTTATTACATGTTCCACCAAATGTGTAGTTTACCTGATCCAATGTCCATGCGGGTTACAGTACATTGGTAGGACCAAACGCCCACTTCAGGTTAGGTTAAATGAGCACATCACTAACATTTTAACGGGTTTCATGAACCACTCAGTGTCCAAACACTACCAGGAAGTCCATAACAGGGATCCTTCCGGTACTTTGTTTTTGGGCATAGACAAGTTTGAACCCCATTGGAGGGGTAGCTCCTTGATTAGAGGAATTTCCAGACTCGAGATGTCTTGTATTTTCAAGGTTGGATGTTTCAACCCTGCTGGTTTAAACATAGAGGTAGGTGTCAACGCATTCATTGATAACTCCTAGATATTTGTATTATTTTGAGTAGGTATACTGTTCTTACTACTGTTTATAATGGTTTTAAGTTGTATCTTTATCCTGATTCAGATAGGCGACGAACCACCTATTCCTATATTTTATTACTTTTAATATTTGGTGTTAATGTGTTCACCTAAATTTTTTATTTCTATGGCCCTTTAAGAGGGTCTCTTTTTTCACCCTTCTCCCCCCCCCTTTTTTTCTTCGTTTACATTTTTTTGTATCATGCTTGTTTTTTCATATAGATTTTTTCTAATTTGTTATTCTGATAGACATTTGATTGGGATGTTTTTATTTTTACCCTTTGATGCCATTTGCGGACTCTTGACGCATTCGGCCAACGTTATCCACATATAGGTAATGATATTAATTCCATTCATATGGTGTTTTGGCTTTTTGATTTAATTTGTTTCACTCACTCATTCACCTACTAATCACTGAATATGGTTAGTTTCCGTTCGTTTTATCAATAGGACATTTGTATATATACGGATCATTTTATTTTTTGCCCTTATCCATCATGGAGGTTCCTCATCTTCCTGTTTCCGGGTCTATGTGTTATTTAATCGGCAGTGTGTCGGCGGTGCGTCTTCCGTCCCCATGACTATGTCCCGTTGTTGACGAAACGTACGTCGGGGAAGAAGCGCTGACGTCACTGCCGAGAGACTGTTCACAGAAGCCGGCCGGCTCTTACCGATCTGATGATTTTATGCTGTTTTGCTGTAAGTGCAATATTCTTTATTTTAATAAACTATCCAACAGTATTACACTATTTGCCCTTATTTTTGGGCATCTGGCGGATTGAGTGTGCCCTGTGGGTGAGTTGGCTGTTCATAAGTCATCCAGGACTTCCACTAGAGGTTGATTTAGACGGCTATTATCTACACCCCTCTGATGTTGCCAAGTTATACCTGTCCTGCTGGGATCCTCTGATTGTCGGGTTACATCCCCAGGTGGGGACCCGGGCTGGGGTACAGCCAATGCGCTTTATTGCGCCTACGTCTGGTAAGCTGCCATTATATAAGAGGTGGAGGTGTCACAACTTGCCCTGCTCTTCACATGGTGGTTTCTGACTACTAAGACACATCTGTGTTTGTTTCCAATCTGAACTTTTTGTATGATTGATGTGGATCCCTCTACACCACACTGTTTTGGACTTATAATGAGTGCCTAATATTTATTTTTCACCAAGCCTTATGATGTTTTTTGTATCGGATTGATTTTCACATCATTATAATATAGTACATTCATCAGGTTTATCTTTATTGTAAATGTCATTGGCAGTGAAGGGGTTAACCTGCAGGGGGAGAGCTAGGGGTTAACTGTGTTCCCTGGGTGTGTTCTTACTGTGGGGGGGTTGGGCTAACATGGGCATGAGAGATCTAACTGATCCCAGTGACAGGGATCAGTAGATCTCTCATGCCCCACTGACAGGGCGGGGAACCGCCGTGTTTACATCGGCGGTTCCCCGTTCTTTTCCCTGTAGCCGCTCATCGCGGCTCGCCGGCGGACATCGGGTCCGCCCGAGCCGCGGGCACACTCCTCAGGAGTGCGGCGGGTGTGCGCGCGCGCGCCCCCTGGTGGCCAAAATGCGAATCGGCGCTTATTTACGGCAATTCGCGCAGGGCTCCCCGACTGCCGCCGTGAAAAGACGGCGCGCGGTCGGGAAGCAGTTAACCTAACACCACTACTCAATAGATCCTAAGATAGAGTTGGGGTATGGATGAGACTGAAGCTTTCACTGGTTGGCAAAGTTAATCTCATAAAAATGATCCTAAGGCCTCAGTTGCTATATATACTACATAACACCCCAGTCATCATCCCACCCAATTCTGCATAATCAATTTGCTTTTTAGATCCCTAATATGGTCATCCAAATCAGCAAGAATAAAGCTTGAACAATTGCAGCGCTCCAAGGACGCTGGTGGACTTGCACTCCCTAATCCCTGGGTTTATTACTTAGCATCATAACTACAGCACCTAGCAAGGGCTATTAGTCCCCACACTGACTGCACACTGAATCTCAGGGACTCAACTTCACAGCTTCTCAAACATTTAGTGGGTATGGAAGTGGCAGAAGGCCTAGAAGCTTTACAATTTAGTAAATCAATTAAACTCTACCCTACCTACACCCTTACGCAGAAGGTTTGGTCCAAAACTAGAATGCTACAAAAAATCTCGGGGTTCACTAGGTTTAGCCCTATTTGGGAAAATGCTCAATATCAGGAACTGGCAAAGTTGCGGTGTGGTGATGTGTGGAGATGACATGGCATTACACATATGTCCCACATCTTTAAAGATGGGCAGCTGAGATCCTCTTCCGATCTTCCAAACACCTTCTCACTCCCGTTGTCTCTGCACTTCTATTACCTGCAACTCCACCATGCGGTTAAAGCACAACAGGATGTAGACACATGGACCCTGGAACCTGCTCCTATATTTAATTTTATGTCTGAGGCCGTCTCATATAAAGGGTTTATCTCCAACAGTTATGCAATGGTTTTAAACCTCATCTTACCTGAGTCCAACTTTAGGGCAGTGACCCAATGGGAGAAAGACGTAGGTGTCTTCTAAGAGGAACAATGGGAGGAGGCCTTGCAGTCGGTTACACAATGTTCCCTGAATGTAGCCCAGCGAGTTTCACAACTATATATTGTCTTACGGGTACATTACACACCGGCCAAATTGCCACATATGGGTCTGCAGCCTGACTCCACATGCACTAGGTGTCGTAGGGATCATGGGGATTTAATCCACATGTTGTGGAGACGTCCTAAGCTCCACTTATATTGGAAATCAATCATTAACACACTCAATAGGGTATTCCAGATACAGACCCCTGAAGAACCCAAATGTTGCCTACTGGGGATACTGGATAATCTGCAGGTGGAGCAGGCCCCCAGACAGGCCACAGCCAGAGCACTCTTCCAGGCTCGATTAGCAATTCTAAAACATTGGAAGGCTACTGAACCCCCGACCGTGAGGGAAAGGTTGACCCGGATGGGAGATACCCTCAGGTTGGAGAAATTGGTATACCAGCACAGAGATACTGGCGGCAAGTTTGAAAAACTATGGGCTGCATGGCTGGATAGTTTTTAAAAGTTTTTAAATTGATAATTTTTTCAGAAGCAGTGATTTTAATAATGCTTAAAGTGAAACAATAAAAATTAAATATTCCTTTAAATAATGTGCCTGGGGGGTCCCCTTAATCTGCCTGTAAAAGTGCGCACATCTGTGATGATTAGAACAGTGCCACCGCAAAATGACATTTGTAAAGGAAAAAATGTCATTTAAAATTGCGGCTGTAATGTATTGCCGGCTCCCGGCAATATACAAAAAAACACAGAAAAAATTTGAATAGGGGAACTCCACGCCCAGATTAAAAAAAAATTTGACCTGGGGTCCCCCCTAAAATCCAAAGCAGACCCTTATCTGAGCATGCAACCTTGCCGGCCAGGATAGGGGAGGATGGGTGAGCGCCCCCCTCCTGAACCATGCCAGTCTACATGCCCTCAACATGGGGAGTATGGGTTCTTTGGGGCAGGGGGGGCTCTCCCTACAACCCTAGGCTATGGTTGTGGGGGGCTTACCGGAATCTGGAATCTTTAATAAGGGGCTCCCAGATCGCGCCCTCCCGTTTGAATTAGTATTGGGTACATCATAACCCTACTAATTCACCATACCTGGCGAAACGTCCATTTCGCCAGGTATGTCTGGCATCATCAGGGGTCGGGTCTCTGTTTGCCCGCCGCTTACCTCTTTCAGTGCAGCCTGTGCTAGTTCAAGCAGGGCACGGACCAGCACCAGTCCGCGGCCCAGGGTTTGGGGACTCTTAGTCTAGACAAAACATGGTAATTGTCTAGAAAAATCTATTTTAATGTATTCTCCCTCCTCAAGATCTATTAGCCACAAAAGTATCTACAGATATTGTAGTCCATAGACATAAAATTTCTTTCCAGTCTGCTTTTTTCATATGAACTTTTAGGCATTTTCAAGTACTTTTAACTAGCCTTGCATCACAATTACTGAACGTATCAAAGCAACCTACAGTCTCAATTGTTATACAGCTCCACTGACTGAAAGTTGAAGAAATTGTCTGAAAATTGCAGTGTATATCTCTAGGATAAAGGTAAATTAGTCCTTTTTAAAGTTCAACTCCAGCCAAACATATTTCTGTTTTTGGATTAAAAGATAAGTCCACCCTAACACTAAAATTCCTGCATCTACAGACATTCATGATCTAACACTAACTTATCCAACCCTGTAAAGAAGAAATCAGTATACATACCTTTTTTGACCCGATCCCACGCTGAGCTGTCAGCGGGTTCGCTGTGGATTTGGCTGCAGAGGACACAGCCGACAATGGAAACCCCAGAGTAATGCTATGGGTGATGTCACTCTTTATTCATTTCACAGCCGTTGTTGGCTTTATCCTCTACAGAGCATCCTCCGCTGAAGACCGGACCAGATCGGCTTCATAAAAGGTATATAAACTGATTTCTTATTTACAGGGCTAGATAGATTAGTGTTAGATTGTGGATGTAGAAAATTTAGTGTTAGGGTGGACTTATTATAGCAGCCAGGGGATCTATGGCCAGAGCAAATAGAAGTGGGGACAGAAGGCACCCCTGCTGTGTAACCCTATGTTATCTAAAGGTTGGGGATATTTTCCCCACTTCGCATTATATAGCAGTTGAACCCATGATATAAAGCTATCCCCAAAGCCAAACTTCCACATGACTGCCCATAGGTATTACCATTCAATGCTGTCAAAAGCTTTGTGGGTGTCTAGGGACAGCAATGCTCTATCTCTCATTTTCTCTGAGGGTATCTGGATGTTGATAAAAAGTCTAGGCTGTGGATTTTTGGGGCATGAACCCTGCCTGGACTGAATGTATGATGGACGATATGGCAGCATTTAACCGTAAGGCTAAGACCTTAGCCAGTATTTTTACGTCATTCTGGAGAAGCGATATTGGCCTATATGATTCAGGATCGAGGGGGTCTTTGTCAGGCTTTAATATTAGGACTATGTTGGCTCTTGTCATAGAGATGGGTAGAGGCCCTGATTTCCTCGCCTCAGTAAACACCATCAACAGTTTGGGCAAAATTTGTTCTGCTTATATACCTCTATAGGCAAGCCATCCTCACCTGGGGCCTTACAGTAGGGGAACAGGCCAGTTGCCTTTTGCAATTCATCCAGAGTCAGGGGGGCATCCAGTTGTCTTCTAAAAACATCAGACAAGCAGGGTAAACTCACATCTTCAAGATAGGCATTCAGAGAATCCATGGAATAGTGTTGCTTAGAAGTGTGTAGAGTAGAGTAATATTCCACTAATGTGGACATATTGCTGTCTGGTGAATTTGTGATCCCACCTGTTGGGAGCCTCAAAGCACCGATAGAGGGGGAAGATTGCTGGGAATGGGAAATTCTTGCCAGTAGGTGACCGGTGGGCTCACCCTCCTCATAGTATGCCAGTCTTTTAAAGAAACATTTTTTTGTCTGCTGCAGAAGCAATGACACTATCAAGAGCTGCCTGAGCCGAAACCTATGCCTCTCTACTGTCATCTGTGGGGTTATCAATAAATGCAGTCTCTAAGTCACTCACTAGCCTTTCCAGCCCTTCCCTTTGGGCACCGGTAGTTCTCTTAATAGATTCTATTTTGTTATAAAAAGATGTCTTGCACGAGGGCCTTGAAGACCTCCCAGGAGTGACATACATTCGCCTCCCCAACATGCCTACTCCAGAATTCTGTTATGTTTGAAACTATAGATCAAAAACCATTCAGTTTCCATGAGGCCTTTGCAAGGTTTGAGGGAGAAGTGACAAACTGCTGTAGGAAGCCTGCTTAAATGTTCTTGCACACCAGTTCATTAATTTTGTCAAAGGACAGAAATGCTATGCCTGGTTGTCAGGGCTTCTTTATATACAACATATTTTCTGCTCTATAAACTTAGCATTGTAAAGTTAGAAGTCATCTATTCTTAGCTGTTCATTATACAATTTCTGTATGATAAATTAAAGATCCTGAAGGTGCAACTCATTTGCACAGTGTCTGTTTTTTAGATTTATCATCCTAAAAATAATTTGTAGCCTCTGGATTTGCTATTACCATTCTTTCCTGTGCATTAGTTTCTAGAATTGGTTTCCACGTTATGCCCTCAAACCATAAAAAAATATATTTAAAGTGTACAGTATGTTCAGCCAAATCTTATATTTTTTTGTTTTCTTTTGGATAAGGTGGGGAAGAAGTAGAACCCCTGTGGGAGGTTTAATGCTATCTGGGGCTCGGTTGAGAGATGAAGACATAAAGCTGCATTCATTTATGTATTTTTTTATCTGCAAATTTAAAGGATAAGTTCACTTAAAAAAAAAAATAATAATAATAATAATAAATGCACTTTTTTTGCAGGTAAAAAAAAATGTTCATTTATTATTTTGTGTTGCAGGAGCTTGTAAAGCATTCTTAAGAATCAATGTTTCCAAATCGGTACAACTCCCAATTACCTTCCCTATAACAGAATTAATTAATTTAAAAAACAATTTATTTTTTATTTGGTCCAGTAACACTATAACATATTTGGGTATCCATCTCTCCTACAACTATCATTCATTATTTCAATGTAACTAACCCCCATTGGTAACTAAAAGTCACCAAACACTTGATACTTGGTCTTCCACTTATCCTTTATAGGTAAGATCACAGCAATAAAAATGAATATATTATCTTTCTAGATGACTCCCAATCACACTATCAAAAGCATATATGGTATTTCTAAAATTCAAGCCTCCTAGATATGCTAAAAAAATCCTATACCATTCACACAGATCTGGAGAGCTAGGATTACCTCAACTCTGGATATATTACAATATATTACCTGCAGACTCACACAAACCGCACAATGAAGTATACCTAACCCCACAATTCCTTGGATATTATTTGAATAAACCTCTATCTCTCCATACTTTCTACCAGGTCTACTTTGGTCCAGTGGTATTACAATGCGCTCCATTTCATCCCGCAATGCCATCGTCTGTCACTCCTTTAAACTTTGGAATAAACATAAGAAAGCCCTGCCTTTACTGTCTAATCCCTCACCAGGTACAACATTTTTAGGGGAACCCAGATTTAAATTAGCTTTTATTTCTCCAGACCACTTTCATTGGTGGATTAATAACAACATTGTTAAACTGTCTGACTTCTACAAAGGTAATGAGTTTATCTCATTTAACTCACTCCAAACACTATAAAGTGCCCCTATTTCAGAACAACAGAATTACTTTCAAATAAAATCCTTTTTCGACACCCATTACATTAAACCCTTAGGCTCCTTATATCAATTGTTTATTTTGAGCTTAATACTCTTATTATCTTTTATGCTTAAATGGGAATCAGAAATATATACCCTGCTATCTCTTTCTGAATGGATTTCATATGTGGATAAACCTATGTAAATTTACTAAATCTCTATTGGTAAGGGAAACATGGTGACACAATTACCAGGTGGTATTATACACCCTCTCACTTAAATGTAACGTTTCCTAAGGTCTCTCCTAATTGTTACAGAGTGTGTTCCCTCCCTGGCACTTTTCTACACATTTTTTGGAATTGTGATCGGCTGTCCTCTACATGGAAATAACTTTTTGCTATAATTAATAAACTGGTGGGTAAAGACATTGAACTAACGTACCTTAATTGTTTACTACTTCAAAATATCCCAGATATGCATCCCCCCTTACACAATTGATACATACCACATGTGTTGCTACGCATTGGACAACAGCACTCCATTGGAAAGATACAGTTGTTCATTTCCCACAAATATTGGCAAGAATAGAAGAGATTAAAACTATGGAAAATATCCACCACTCGATAAATAACACCAAAACATTCTTTGATCTTAAATGGAAACCTTGATTTATTTACAAAACAACAACAAATGCATAGAATACAAATAGATGTTTCTTTATTGATGTACCCAAATGTATTTTTTTTAATGTTTACTCTTTAATTTTTAATATCAGGTTTTGTGAAGCAACACTAATCTATAAGATAAGTTAATTCAACATATGCAGTATCTCACAAAAGTGAGTACACCCCTCACATTTTTGTAAATATTTTATTATATCTTTTCTTGTGACAACACTGAAGAAATGACACTTTGCTACAATGTAAAGTAATGAGTGTACAGCTTGTATAACAGTGTAAATTTGATGTCCCCTCAAAATAACTCAACATACAACCATTAATGTCTAAACCACTGGCAATAAAAATAAATATACCCCTAAGCGAAAATTTCCAAATTGGGCCCAATTAGTAATTTTTCCTCCCTGGTGTCATGTGACTTGTTAGTGTTACAAGGTCTCAGATTTGAATTGGGAGCAGGTGTGTTAAATTTGGTGTTATCACTCTCACTTGCTCATACTGGTCACTGGAAGTTTAACATGGCACCACATGGCAAAGAACTCTCTGAGGATCTAAAAAAAAATGTGTTGCTCTACATAAAGATGGCCTAGGCTATAAGAAGATTGCCAAGACCCTGAAACTGAGCTGCAGCATGGTGGCCAAACCATACAACGGTTTAACAGGACAGGTTCCACTCAGAACAGGGCTCGCCATGGTCAACCAAAGAAGTTGAGTGCACATGCTCAGCATCATATCCAGAGGTTGTCTTTGGGAAATAGATGTATGAGTGCTGCCAGCATTGCTGCAGAGGTTGAAGGGGTGGGGGGTCAGCCTGTCAGTGCTCAGACCATACGCCGCACACTGCATTAAATCGGTCTGCATGGCTGTTGTCCCAGAAGGAAGCCTCTTCTAAAGATGATGCACAAGAAAGCCCGCAAACAGTTTGTTGAAGACAAGCAGACTAAGGACATGGATTACTGGAACCATGTCCTGTGGTCTGATGAGACCAAGATAAACTTATCTGGTTCAGATGGTGTCAAGCATTTCTGGTGGCAACCAGGTGAGGAGTGCAAAACAAGTGCCGTCAAGCATGGTGGTGGGAGTGTCATGGTCTGGGGCTACATGATTTCAGCTGACACTGGGGAGCTACAGTTCATTAACCACTTCCCGACCGCCGTATGCAGAATGACGGCCGGGAAGTGGCTGAGTTATCCTGACTGGACGTCATATGACGTCCTCAGGATAACAAGCCGCCGCGCGCCCGGGGGGGGGGCGCGCATCGCGGCGATCGGAGGTGTGGGGGGTCAGTCTGACCCCCCGCAATGCCGATCTCGGTTAAGTGCTTCGATTCGAAGCACTTTACCATGTGACCAGCCGTGACCAATCACGGCTGGTCACAGTGTAATACAGGAAAGCCGTTTATCGGCTTTCCTGTACTCAGGTCTGCAGACCTGATGAGGGGAGAGACGACCGGCTGCATCCCTGACAGGGAGGGTTTGTGCTGATGATTTATCAGCACAGCCCTCCCTCGGATCGCCACCCTAGACCACCAGGGAGCCTGCCCAGGGATGTGCCCACCCAGGACCACCAGGGAGCCGACCAGGGACCACCAGGGAGCCGATCTGGACCACCAGGGAGACCCCCCTAGACCACCAGGTAAGTGACATACTGCTCAGGTCCACCTTCACTCAGTGCCACCCTAGACCACCAGGGAATGAGCCCCTCTTAATGTATATGCCCACCAGTGCCCCTATCAGTGCCCACCAGTGCCCCTATCAATGCATACCAGTGCCACACATCATTGCTATCATTGCCACCTACCAGTGCCCACCTATCAGTGCCCACCAGTGCCACCTATCAATGCCCAGTGCCGCCTATGAGTGCCAATCAGTGCTGTCTATTAGTGCCCATCAGTGCCGCTTAGCAGTGTCCGTCAGTGCTGCATATCAGTGCCCATCAGTGCTGTATATCAGTGCCACCTCTCAGTACCCGTCAGTGCTGCTTATCAGTGCCACCTAACAGTGCTCATCATCGCTGCATATAAGTGCCTCATCATCAGTGCCACCTCATCAGTGCCGCCTCATCAGTGCCAATCAGCACTGCCACATCAGTGCCCGTCAGTGTAGCCTCATCAGTGCCCACCAGTGATGGAGAAAATTTACTTATTTACAAAGTTTTGTGACAAAAATAGAGAATTTTTTTTTTTTCAAAATTTTCGGTCTTTTTTTATTTGTAGAGCAAAAGATAAAAACCACAGGGGTGATCAAATACCACCAAAAGAAAGCTCTATTTGTGGGAACAAAATGATAAAAACTTTGTTTGGGTACAGCGTCGCATGACAGCGCAATTGTCATTCAAAGCGCAACAGCACTGAAAACTGAAAATTGGTCTGGTAGTAAAGTGTTCTAAGTGCATAGTATTGAAGTGGTTAAGGGAACCATGAATGCCAGCATGTAATGTGACATACTGAAGCAGAGAATGATCCCTGGGTCGCAAGGCAGTATTCCAACATAAAAACAACCCTAAACACACCTCCAAGACAACCACTGCCTTGCTAAAGAAGCTGAGGGTAAAGGTGATGGACTGGCCAAGCATGTCTCCAGACCTAAACCCTATTGAGCATCTGTGGGGCCAGCTCCATGATGTCATCACGGAGGAGTGGAAGAGGACTCCAGTGGCAACCTGTGAAGCTCTGGTGAACTCCATGCCCAAGAGGGTTAAGGCAGTGCTGTAAAATAATGGTGGCCATACAAAATATTGAACCTTAGAGGGATATTTTGAGGGGACAGCAAATTTACACTGTTATACAAGCTGTAAACTCACTACTTTACATTGTAACAAAGTGTCATTTCTTAAGTGTTGTCACATGAAAAGATATAATAAAATATTTACACAAATGTGAGGGGTGTACTCACTTTTGTGAGATACTGTAAGAGGATTTTTTGTGGAATTAGGATTGAGGGAAAAAAACTGAGCAGAAAGAGAAGATAAACAATTTACTATGAGAGATACATGAGTTAGATCAGGTCCATACATTTAATCAGGAGGAATATCAGGGCAACATGAATTGAGTAGGAGAAGGCAAGAATTAAAGTATACAGTGACTTGAAAAAGTATTCATACCCCTTGACATTTTCCACATTTTGTCATGTTACAACCAAAAACATAAATGTGTTTTGTTGGGATTTTATGTGATAGACCAACACAAAGTGGCACATAATTATGAAGTGGAAGAAAAATGATAAATGGGTTTCAGCATTTATTACAAATAAATATCTGAAAAGTGTGGTATGCATTTGTATTCAGCCCCATTTACTCTGATACCCCTTACTAAAATCTAGTGGAACCAATTGCCTTCAGAAGTCACCTAATTAGTAAGTAGAGTCTCAGTATAAATACAGGTGCTCGGTGAAGCCCTTAGAGGTTTGTTAGAGGACCTTAGTGAACAAACAGCATCATGAAGGCCAAGGAACAAACCAGACAGGTCAGAGATAAAGTTGTGGAGAAGTTTAAAGCAGAGTAAGGTTATAAAAAAAATATCCCAAGCTTTGAACATCTCACGGAGCACTGTTCAATCCATCATCAGAAAATGGAAAGAGTATGGCACAACTGAAAACCTACCAAGATGTGGCTGTCCACCTAACCTTACAGGCCGAGCAAGGAGAGCATTAATCAGAGAAGCAGCCAAGAGGCCCATGGTAACTCTGGAGGAGCTGCAGAGATCCACAGCTTAGGTGGGAGAACTTGTCCTGAGGACAACTATTAGTCATGCAATCCACAAATCGGGCCCTTATAGAAGAGTGGCAAATAGAAAGCCATTGTTGAAAGTAAGCCATAAGAAGTCCTGTTTGCAGTTTGCGAGAAGCCATGTGGGGGACACAGCAAACATGTGGAAGAAGGTGCTCTGGTCAGATGAAACCAAAATTGAAACTTTTTGGTCTAAAAGCAAAACGCTATGTGTGGCAGAAAACTAACATTGCACATCACCCTGAAAACACCACCCCCCCCCCATGAAACATGTTGTGGGGATGCTTTTCTTCAGCAGGGACAGGGAAGCTGGTCAGAGTTGATGGGAAGATGGATGGAGCCAAATACAGGACAATCTTAGAAGAAAACCTATTAGAGTTTGCAAAAAACTTGAGACTGGGGCAGAGGTTCACCTTCCAGCAGGACAACGATCCTAAACATACAGCCAGAGTTACAATGGAATTGTTTAGATCAAAGCATATTCATGTGTTAGAATGGCCCAGTCAACAATACACTTTCACCTTGTGCACTCACTACATCCGATACCTAGGAGTCCAAATCACCTCCCAATTCTCTACCTTATTCCAACATAATTTCCCTTCCTTATTCACCCAAATCAGAAACCTGCTAAAATCATGGTCCTCTTTTCATTTCTCCTTTTTGGGTAGACTCTGTGCAGTCAAGATGACTGTCCTTCCTAAAATCCTCTTTTATTTCCATTCCATTCTAACAAATATTCCTAAATATAAAATACTAGCAATTCAAAAAGACATAAATACGTTCGTATGGGCGGGTAAGAAACCTAGATGTAACATTAGCTTACTTCACAGGCCCCAGAGAGAGGGTGGTACGGGCTTACCAAACATTTGGCTTTACTATGTAGCCACAAGGCTATCTCACATGACACAATGGTTCTCAGACCCATCAAGTATCCCCTGGCTTACTTTTGAATCCGACTATATTTTCCCATATTATATCCGTGGATTCATCTGGTCCCCAAGAATAAAAACTAGGCAGTTTCAAAACCGCAATAGGATCATCTCCATCTCTTACAGCTCTGGTTGAAAATTAAAGATTCTTTAAAACTTATATCTTATCCCCCACCCCCCCTCTAGCCTCATTCGTTGGTGACACAGATATTCACAAACATTTCCAGAATAATACTTCATACCAACTATGGAAATCGCTTAACCTGCTAACCTTAAATACCTTTATAAAAAACAACTCTTTTCTCTCTTTCAACCAAATGGCTGGAAAGCACAACTTACAACCCTCGCATGAGTCACAATTTAATCTAATTAAAGAATTCTTCTCTAACCACTATTCCTCCTCACTCCCCTCTACATACACAATTTTTGAACTTTTATGCACCAACATGCCAAGGGGCAAGGGTTTAATCTCCTCCCTTTACAAATACGTTAATGAAACCCTACAACCGCAGAAAACACAAGCAATGGTAAACAGGGAGTCGGATCTGGGGTGCTCGGTTTCAATTAAAGAATGGTATCTTAGATTTGATAATATGCGTAAATGCAATAGATCTACTGCCTTTAAAGAGACCCCATCCAAAGTACTGATTCGGTGGTATATGACACCAGCCAGAATACATAGATTTTATCCTGAGGTGTCTCCAAGTTGTTTCAGAGGCTGTAATGAACCAGGAACTTTATATCATATTTTTTGGCAATGTCAATGCTTGAACTCAACTTGGAGACATGCATCAAGGGAGATTCTTCAAATTACTAACAAACAAATCAACCTTTAACCCCACATCTGCATACTTTATCAGAACATCCCTGATATATCCAAACCATGCCTAAGACTCATTCACTCACTTTTTAGTTCTATACAATGGATGATAGCCTGTAACTGGCTCTCCCCCAATCTCCCTTGGCAGCAAGTTCTAAATAGGATGAATATGGTCAAACTAACTGAGAGGTTATACCACTCGGTTCAAGACATGAAGATAAATGGTCCCTTTGGGATAATCGTGTGTCCACCTCCAATACATGATGTTCTCAGGTGTCTTTGTATAATATGTATGGCTATACAACATGTTATCTTCTGTGTCCTATTTGATTTGCTTAACATCATCTTTACAGTCTGTTTTGTGCTTATGCAAGTTTTTTACTCATATATTTCCTATTTTTTTTTTCCTACGCAATATTTAAATACTTTTGTACTGCAAATACCTTCTAATAAAAGATTGTAAACAAAAAAGAATGGCCCAGTCAAAGTTCAGACCTAAATCCAATTGAGAATCTGTGACAAAACTTGACAATTGCTGTTCACAGATGCTTTCCATCCAAATTGACAGAGCTTGAACTATTTGCAAAGAAGAATGGGCAAAACTTTCACTCTCTAGATGTGCAAAGCTGGTAGAGACATCCCCAAAAAGACTTGCAGCTGTAATTGCAGTGAAAGGTGGTTCTACAAAGTATTAACTCAAGGGGGGCTGAATACAAATGCACGTCACAGTTTTCACATATTTGTAAAATAATTTGAAATCCATTTATCATTTACCTTCCACTTCACAATTATGTTCCACTATGTGTTGGTCTATCACATAAAATCCCAATAAAATACATTTATGTTTTTGGTTGTAACATGACAAAATGTGGAAAATTTCAAGGGGTATGAATACTTTTTCAAGGCACTGTAGGGGGCAAGAAACTAAACGTGCATTTGACTTAGCGAGGGAGTAAATATGGGTGAAGAGTCTTTACTAGCATATATTTAGGATCCTTCATTGCCCACAAGCCATCTTAAATGTTGATATCAAGATCTATGCAAAAATATTAGTGGATAAATAAAACCCTCAAAATGGATTCATATGGATCAGGTAGGATTTGTCTTAAGCTAAGAGGGGAAAAGATAACTTCCTTATGAAGATCTTACTGATGCATAGTATCAGGGAAAATTACTCCCTAGTTCTACTCCTCTCAGTCGCTGAAAAAGCTTTTAACAGGGTAGACTGGGGATTCATGTTTGCAACTTTGAAGCACCTTGGCATTGGGCTAAGAATGATGCAATGAATAACTGCATTATACCATCACCCCACAGCAAAAGTGAAGATAAATGGTAGTTTATCTTAATCCTTTGAGTTGTTTAATGGAACAAGACAGGGGTGTCCTTTATCACTCCTGGAATTTGTTCTGTCCCTATAGCCTTAGTTAGCCTCGATCTGGGTGAATGCAATCATAAAAAGGGTAAGAGTCGGATATATAGAGTACAAGGTCACTGTTTATGCCGACGATATTCTTTCTTATATTTGAAATCCAAGGTTAACCCTGACGAATGTCCTGAAGGAACTAATGCCTTATGGAGATCTATCACATTTTAAAATCAATGTAACTAAGTCAGAGATCTTGAACAGAAGGCGATACAACCCTCCCTTCCCTTCACTTGGTATAGGAAGGAGCCCAGATACTTAGGCATAAAATTGACAGCTTTGTTTAGGGACTTGTATAAATCTATCCATAACCTGCTACTTAATTGAAATGACACAGAGGGGTTGATTTACTAAAGCTGGAGAGTGCAAAAACCGGTGCAGCTGTGCATGCTAGCCAATCAGCTTCTAACCTCAGCTTGTTCAATTAAGCTTTGACAATAAAACCTTGAAGCTGATTGGTTTCTGTGTGGAGCGGCACCAATTTTTGCACTTTCAAGCTTTAGTTAATCAAACCCAGAGTGAAGCAGAATTAGAAAGGATGATATGGATTCCACAAAGTTTGAGAGAATTTAAACGAAGCACTAATTCACTAACCAAAAACGTCTTTAAGATAAGTCATAGGTAGGGTTGTCACATCATCCCTTTAATCCAGGACACATATTAATTACATTCTGAGGCTGATTGAATGCAGACAAGGCACCAAGTGAATTTAATTACCACCTTAATCAGCCACAGAAAGCTGTGTAATTAATATGTGTCCTGGATTAAAGGGATGATGGGGTAACCCTAGTCATAGGAGTGTAGGCAGTTTCACTGGAGGTATAACAAACCTTTGATTTCTTTGATTAATACAAATTCTTTTCCACCAGGAAAAGATGATTACTTGTATTTTACATGTTGAACGAAAAAGGAAATATTGCAGTTGCAAGATGTAATTAAGGGATATACACTATGCACACTTCAGGAATTAAGCCAAAAATTGGGTATAATGCCTCTGGATATATGGAGTCATACAGAAATTCAGCACTTTATAACTTCACTTCCTTAGCCATTACATTATGGGGACAACCTGTTGCCAAACGAGAAGCTATTTGACTCCCCTTCTGGCAAGTCCCATAGTATATCTCAGGTGTACCATTTCCTTGTAAAAGAAGTAGAACCCATAATTTCCCCATATTCAGGGAAGTGGGGTCAGAACTAACCACACCCTAGAGGACAAGAATATTAAAAAACTGAAATGTTTTTCTACAGTTAATCTGAAAATGACTGGCAAACTAGCATATGACTCCAGTGAGAGCACAGAGATTCAGGGCTGCTGCGTCACCTGAGGGGGTGTGATGCACCTGGAAATTTAGATTATGTTTAAATATGACCCCCCCCCCATCTATACTGTTGCCATTTCTGTAGCATCCACCCTCTGACTGGTTCTCACATCCCAAATCTGCATACCAGGAAGTCATAAACTTTCTATGGAACATAGCAGCAGGGGCTAAGGATTGCAGTCCTTGATGCGGTACCCGAGAGTGTATCCACCCATGGTGGGAGAAGCTTATTGACACTACAGACAAAGCCTATTATTATTGCCGTCTGGTAAGTGTTGTGTCTGAAGGGAGCGGGACTCGCGTGGTGTGGTGCTGGTGACTGCTATCACGGAAAATATATAAGGATCTGCTCACAGAGGTCACACACATTAAGCATTTGTTAACCCCCCCTAAAAAAAAATGCTGCCCCTGTCCCTTTAATGTGCAATTAGCAGCATGGTGCTTTTGCTTTTTAAATTATCCCTCTTTATCTCCTACAATACCTGTTTGATAATGCCAGGTCCAGTCCCCCCTCAGTCCTGGACCGTAATAGTTTGTCCATAACATCCTCTATTTCTCCCTATTAAATTTTTCGTTTTCGTGGTACGACGATTAACGTGTAATTTCCCTGTCCCCGTCGTAAAAAAA
>BLSH010216864.1:865683-876610 GCA_018402905.1 Glandirana rugosa | reverse complement strand
GCGGTGGATAACTATACTTTTCGTCGTGTTGTACGATTTGTATTTCGCCGGATAGATTTGTCAGATGTTACAATGTTTAGACAGAGTTAGGTTAGTAATTTTGTTTACTTAGTCGAAATAAAAGTGACGTTGACCTAACAAGGTGGGTCTTTTGGAAAAAAAAATGTAAAAGGGTCAGGAAATTTATATTCCTTATTGTAAACGTTTTTTTTTTTTAATTTGGATGGTCTTCACGGGACAACGACACGCCGCGAGGCGTAGTGAAGGACACAGCGGACACGAGGACCCTTTACACTCAGTAGGAAAGGGTCCTCAGTCACCCGTAGGGACACAATTGTCCGCCCGAGCCGCGGGCACACTCCCCAGGTGGCCAAATGCGAATCGCCGCTTATTTACGGCGATTCGCGCAGGGCTCCCCGACTGCCGCCGTGAAAAGACGGCGCGCGGTCGGGAAGCAGTTAACACAGGGATGCCCACTGACTCCTGGGAAAGGATGACTCACATTTCCCAGGAGCACAGGCGACACAGGAAGTGATGCGGAGCGCCGCACAGCAACAGGGCACTTCTGGTAGGTTTAATTTTTTTTTTTTGCAAATGTTATTCCTTATATTTAAAGGACTGGGAAAATGTAAAAAAAAAGGTTTTCTGGGTGGAACAATCCAGTTGCAGTGAAAATAAAGCTGATTCATTTGTTTTAATGATTGGATTGAGACAGATTTGTAACATTGTAGACTGTTTAGATAGGCCGCTTTATGTTTAGCATGTTGTGCTGCTTTTCATATCAATAGGTGGCGCTGTGATGTTGGCAATAACTTAGCGGTGATGCAGAAATCGTAGCCTACAGGTATTAATTATTGTTTTCATGCTCAATGCATCAAGCTGCTTGAGGATCTTTCAGAGCTGAGAAGCAGAAATCTATCCGTGTTTGTAAAGGAGTATTTCATCAAATAGTCCAATACCATGATACAGAAATATCTACTAAGACCCAGTTTCAGGTTTTGTGACAACCTCAGTGAGTTAATATTTGTCCTTTAACATATTAAATAAAACTTAAATTAACTCATGATTTAAAGCTCTTTTATATTTATGTATTTTTTTAACATGCTAGAGGCTGAGAAGGAGGAAAATGCAAAGGCCCAAGTCATAATCATTTTAACTTGATCCATTCCATGCATATCTGGTTATTTTTATGATTGCTTGTAGCACTGGAAGCTTTTACATAATTCAACACAGAATGCATTTCAAATAGAGAAATGACTGTAAGATAATAGACCAGTTATACTAAGGGGGTACAGTGCCGCATAATCAAAGCTGCATCCAGGCATCTGTCCCTAACCGCAGGCAGCTGCTTTGTGTGCGGCTACATGCAAACCGCGGCGGTCGCTGTCAGCCTGTCATTAGTTTATATAGGCTGGGTGGCAGCCGCTGTTCGTATGCCCCGATCATTGCAGCCGCAAGAATTCGCTGATTGTCACTTGAATCCGGTGGCTGCATGTAAACAACTGTGTGAAGGAGGCCTGCATCTCATTCATTCAGTTAAATTTTATTTATTCATTTCTAAAACAGATTTTTTTTCAGTCTGTGAATGCTCTAGGCATTTGCACTTGGGGGGGGGATTCTATGTAGGAAAAAAAAATTGACATGCAAATGTCTTAACCACTTCAGCCCCGGAAGGATTTACCTCCTTCCTGACCAGAGCATTTTTTGCGATTCGGCACTGTGTTGCTTTAACTGACAATTGCCCGGTCGTGCAACATTGTAACATTGTACCCAAACAAAATTGATGATCTATTTGATCACCTCTGCGTTTTTTATTTTTTGCGCTATAAACAAAAAGAGAGCGACAATTTTTAAATAATCTAAATAAAGGCTGCACTGCCCCTCATAGATCACCATGAGGGTATGAGAAATGGAAGTCCATATAACAGGAGGTGAAATAATAGTTCATAATAATTAATCTCCACAGTTCTGAGTCAACACAGTGATAATTCAACAATCCGTATAGTTTAAAACTGCACCAGTGATTCCACCACCATTTGAAAAAGATGTCCCCTTACTGGAAAGGGTAGACTTCTTGATTATAGGAGGTCAGCAACGTCAGTGGCTTCACCAGCCAAGGTATAAACAACTTAAACTTCTAGATCCTCCGCTGTCTCCTATGTTCAATGGGCAGCTCACCTCAGAAAAAGGAAACAGACTCCTATGGTGTAAATCCACATACAAAAAGTGTTTAACCACTTCCCAACTGCGTACTTTATATGTACGGCGGCAGTGTGGCGCTGTCTCGCGAATTGCCGTACATAAGCGGCAATTCACGCGTCCTCAGTTAGTGAGTGGGAGCGTGTCGCCGCTGGCGCGCTCTCATGCCCGCCGCACTCTGGAGGAGTGTGCCCATGGCTCGGGCAGACCCGATGTCTGCCGGCGAGCCACGATGACCTGCCAGAGGAAAAGAACGGGGAACCGCAGATGTAAAGATGGTGGTTCCCCGCTCTGTCAGTGGGCATGTAAGAGATCTACTGATCCCTGTCACTTATGCCCATGGTAGCCCAGCCTCCTCACAGTTAGAACACGCCTAGGGAACACAGTTAACCCCTTCCCTGCCCCTGCAGTTCAACCCCTTCACTGCCAATGACATTTACTCAGTGGATATTTAAATTTCTGTTCGCTGTATAAATGTCATTCGTCCCAAAAAAGGTGTCAAAAATGTCCGACATGCCTGCCCCAATATCAAAGTCCCGATAAAAATCGCAGATCGCCGCCATTACCAGTAAAAAAAAAAATTTAAAAACGCCAGAAATTAATTCTCATGGTTTGTAAACGTAACAACTTTTGCGCAAACTCAATAAGCGCCGATTGCGTTTTTTTTAACCAAAAATATGAGGAAGAATATAAATTGGCCAAACCCCATGACTACATTTGTTTTTTATATATATTTTTTTTTTTTATTTGTATTTTAGCAAAAATTAAGAAATATTGTTTGTTTTGCAAAATTGTCGCTCTTTTTTGTTTATAGCGGTGATCAGAAATGACGCAGAGGTGATCAAATACCACCAAAAGAAAGCTCTGTTTGTGGGAAAAAAGGATGTAAATTTAGTTTGGGTACAACGTCGCACGACCATGCAATTGTCAGCGACGCAGTGCCGAATCGCAAAAAGTGCTCTGGTCCTACAGTGGGAAAACCTTCCGGGGGTGAAGTGGTTAATAAAAATTAGTAACTTACAGTTAAAATTGCGTTAAAGCTCCAAGCATAAAACAGTACCGCTGGCCAGCATAAGAAAATGCCCATCCTTCCGGGATGAGATCGCAGGTGGTGACGTCAGCACGTTGTATACAATGTGCTGACGTCACCACCTGTGTCCGCATCCCGGATTTTTACGCTGGCCAGCAGTACTGTTTTATGCTTGGAGCTTTAACGCAATTTAACGCAATTTTAACTGTAAGTTACTATTTTTTATTAAACACTTTTTGTATGTGGATTTACACCATGGGAGTCTATATTTTTCTTTGTCTGAGGTGAGATGCCCATTGAACATAGGAGACAGCGGAAGACCTAGAAGCTTAAGGCGGGCTGGGTTGTGAAGCCACTGGCGTTGCTGACCTCCTATAATCAAGAGGTCTACCCTTTCCGGTAAGGGGACATCTTTTTCAAACGGTGGTGGAATCACTGGTGCAGCTTTAAACTATATGGATTGTTGAATTATTACTGTGGTGACTCAGAACTGTGTGGAGATTCATTATTATGAACTATTATTTCACCTCCTGTTATATGGACTTCCATTTGTCATACCCTCATGGTGATCTATGGGGGGCAGCACAGCCTTATTTTATAATAGGTTGTTTATACCATTGGCGTTGGGTGGTGTTAGGTCGCAGCTGCGACTTCAACAACATATGTATGTCAGTTTATTTACTGTTCAAATAACTTTAGCGCAGTTTTTTTCTCCTTTTATAATTTTGAAATAATAGCAATATTTTTTACTTCTTGCTACAATAAATATCCAAAAGACAAATGTTAAAAAAACAAATTTCTTCCTCAGTATAGGCCAATATGTATTGTTCTACATATTTTTGGTAAAAAATCGCAATAAGCGCATATTGATTGGTTTGCACAAAATTTACAAACTATGGGAATAGATTTTATGGCATTTTTATCATTTTATTTTTTTACTAGTAATGGTGGCGATCTGCGATTTTTAGCGGGACTGCGACATTGCGCCGGACAGATTGGACACTTTTGACACTTTTTTGAGACCATTGACATTTATACAGTGATCAGAGCTAAAAATAGCCACTGATTACTGTGTAAATGTCACTGGCAGGAAAGGGGTTAACACTAGGGGGCGGTCAAGGGGTTAAAAGTGTTCCCTGGGAAGTGTTTTCACACTCGCAGATCCCCGTTCTGCCTGTCTTGGGAGAGCGCGAGATGTACAGGTACGGTGATTCGCGGGAACGAGCCGACCTGCCATCGTAAAACGATGGCTGGTCGGCAAGTGGTTAAAGAATAATTTCACCTTTTTGGGCAGAATTTCACTTTTCATAATAAATAGAAATGTTTTCCAGTGCCATTTCTGGCCCAGCCATCCCAATGTACTTTTCTCTCACTTCCCATATCCACAGGAGGTTTAAAATCTTGTCAGTTTGTTTCAATTTGTTAAAAGGATTTTCAAATTCCATCACTTCCTGTAGATTCTCTCAGCTTTCACTTCCTGCTAGGTCATCTCCCAGAAGCCTTCACTTCCTTGTTGCATCACAGAAGAGGGTGTGATAGAGTGTGTTCACCACTCTGGACCATGCCTCCCTCATTACAATACTACCTTCCACCCACTTCCTATACAATCTGATTGTGTCTCCTTTAGATCTCCCATCAGCTATGTAGTACAAGGGCCTGTCTGCTTTGATACATTTGAATGGATTGTTCAGATGTGTCCTCATATTCCATAGTTCTGGTAAAGCCAAAGGAAATTGTACAGAGATTAAAGAATCAGATTGCATAGTGTATGGCCATCTTTATACAAGTACATAGGAGGGAGTGGATGGAGACACTCAGTTGTCAGGCTTCATTCACATCTCCACGTAGTGAAAACTACTGTTCCCACATACGTTTGTATTGGGTGTTTTTGAGCGTTTTCACTTGTCGCACATGGGGCAGCCCATCCACTTGAACGGGCTGCCCTACACGCAACAATAGCCCCAGAGAAGCTCCAGTACTTTTTTTAAGGTGGAGCATGGTACGTTACCACAGTTTTTAGTGCGTTTGCCTTTAACATGTAACAACAATACAAGCACCAAGCACAATTGCAGTCTTTCTGAAACGCATTGCCAAGCTCACATTTTCTGTGTGCTTTGCAATGTGTTTGGAAACACACAGTTGTGAATGGAGCCTCATTGTTCTTGTGTAAATGCACCAATGTCACTTTCAGGCCCCACTTACACCTAGAGTAGTGGGAGCACTCGTTTTTCCATTGACACACATAGGGCAGCCCGTTGATTTCAATGGGCTGCGCTACACGTGACAAAATAGCTCATGGGACATTTTGTCATGCTGCGAGTTGCACATTTTAAACTGCTTTTGTCATCTGTTTTTTCATGTGTATTTGCTTCTGTGTTTGGTGTGCTGTTAACAATTAATGACACTAAAAGCAATTTTATATGTGAAGATCTACCCTCTTCTTATTCAGAGAGGGCCATATGGTGCCTTATTTGGTCTGCCTGTTTGAAAACGAACACCTTCTGTAACATACCTGAAGAAGAGTCCATCAACCATCTCGAAACGCGTCGGATGTTCTTGCAGCTTTTCTCCAACTGCGGGGGTCCTTTCACCACCATATGTCTTTGCACGGTGCTCTTGCTTTGTTTTGTTTTATTATGTTTTGCCCATGTGGTCCTTCATTTTATCAGTGCTTGTATTTTGGCCTCTTGGCCTGGTTTTAACTGTTACACGTTTACAACAATAAATATTAGGATATTTTACTATCCATGGTGTCTATATGTTTCCAATCCGGGTATGCCTAAAGTTCCTTTCTTTGGAGGGTTTTTTCTGATTTTTAAGCATTTGCATATGCACAACAAGTGATCCCTTTTCTCTTGGCAATGTGCATATCTCCTGTGATAGTCAGCTCCATCTCATGGTTGTAATGTTTTTTTTTTTTTTTCTTTATTGAGGTAAAATACCACATTATGACCAGCAGGTGGAGCTGACGATCATAAGAGAAAATCAAAATACAAAACATATCAGGGATCATTTGTTGCACCGGTACAAAGGCTTAAAGGCTAAGTTCACCCTTTGAAAAAAATAATACATGCATATATTTCTGCAGAAATATTTTTTTTCTTACAGGAGAATGGAAAGCATTGAACCCATGTTCAGCAGATCAGGAACTCATGGGTGCAATGCCAGGATCCTACAAGCTCTCAGTACAGCTGTCTGCCCGTACCTCCCATTCAGGCAGCCCGTGCATTAAGGGCACACGGTGCCGCCCCCCCAACACCTCCACCACCTCCTATCCAGTCCCCTTTCAGGACATCGGGAGCATGAAATACAATTGCGGGGATAGGCGGGGAGGGGGTGTATTTTGAAGCATGTGATTAGAGCTAGAAGCTCTAATTAGCTTAAAAATCTGCGCCCTGATCCCACACAATTGTGTGACTATAGCAAATGAATTTTCACACTACCGTTCCTCCCCGCCAATCAGGAGCCTATTGGATGCCTAGCACTTTGGTGGAGGAAGCTTGAGGAGCAGACACCAGAGCTGCCTCTTCCTGCACTGGAGAGGACACCACAGCTGCTGCCACAGCCGAGAGAAGGAAAGGAGCAGGAGGGTCCCGCCAGCCGCCACTCTGCTGGAGAGGAGCAGGAGAGTCCTGCACATGAGCGGGTAAGAGCCGTCGGTCCAGCCACGGGCAGGGGTTGAAGGGGTGGTTGGTGCTGTTAGTACCGTGCGGCCCGGTGTAGGGGGGAAGGGTGGGGGTATACCCTGTTCTGTGAGGCTGTGCTATATACCATGATATGTGAGGCTGCACTATATAAAATGATCTATGAGGCTGTGCTATATACCCTGATCTGTGAGCCTGCACTATATACCATGATCTGTCAGGCTGCGCTATATACCATGATCTGGGAGGCTGCACTATATACCATGATCTGTGAGGCTGCGCTATATACCATGATCTGTGATACTGTGCTATATACCCTGATCTGTGAGGCTGCGCTATATACCCTGATCTGTGAGGCTGTGCTGTATACCATGATCTGTGATGTTGCACTATATACCCTGATCTGTGAGGCTGTGCTATATACCATGATCTGTGATGCTGAGCTATATACCCTGATCTGTGAGGCTGTACTATATACCATGATCTGTGAGGCTGAACTATATAGCATGATCTGTGATGCTGTGCTATATACCATGATCTGTGAGGCTGTGCTATATACCCTGATCTGTGAGGCTGCGCTCGGTGATACTGTGCTATATACTCTGTCCTGTGAGGCTGAGCTGTATACTCTGTCCTGTGATGCTGGGGCTGTATACTCTGTCCTGTGATGCTGAACTGTATAGTCTGTCCTGTGATGCTGAGCTGTATACTCTGTCCTGTGATGCTGGGGCTGTATACTCTGTCCTGTGATGCTGAGCTGTATACACCTGACACTATGGGTAGAAGCAAGTGGAATACAGGGGACAGAGTGGGTGGATTCTATAATGGGTGGGGCTTATGAGAAGTGAGAGGGGTCAAAAAGGAAGGGCAGGTCTGATGCCCCCATCCTAAAACTTGATCAGCCGCCACTGACTACAAGCCATCTGCCGCAATGGAAGATGGTAGTTGTAGTTTATTCATTTACAGAACTCTGTGGCTGAATGGTGTGGCTACGTAGGCAGAACCCCACGCGGCCTTACTGTTTTTAAATTGTGACAGCAGGTGCGGGGAAAAGTACCCCCACCCACTGTCACAAGGGGGGGACCATGAGGCATAGCAAGACTCTGACAGTCACAAGTATGACACCCAGAGGCAGAGGCATGATGGGACTTGTAGTTTTGAAACATCTAACTGCTTATCCCTGCTTTAAAACATCCACGTTGCAATTTTATTTTTATTTATAGTCTTCTTAGTGTTACTTTTCATAAGCTCATTATTTTGTAAAACTTGAAATAGAAATGTTACTGATATGCAAATGTTGAGCTTTTGGTTCTCATCTCCAGCTCTGACTATTCAATACTAGCTACTGATATATAGACAGATATATACTGGCTCCTGATCCTCCAACTGAGCGGAAGAATCTCCATTCATTCTACCTTTGGGACACATTAAAAACACCTTTGCATTGGAATGAATTAACATTATATCACTATAGAAGAAGACCTCAGCCAGGAGCCCAGCAGTCCATAGGTCCCTTGGAGGAGCAGGGTCAGATAAGTGTACCTCTTACAGATTTCTGGAAGCGGTTGGTGAAGGAACATTCAAAGGGTAACTATGCTAAAAGCACATTTTGCAGGTAGTGGTTGGCCTGCTTTTTACATAATTAATCTGAAATAGAGTATACAATCAGATAGTAGCATGGGTGTCCAAGTAAGGCAAATTACCTTTTTTACATTTTCTAAAATCTCTACACTTATTGACCGACCGAACATTGCAAATGTATTAACATTTATTATCATTTGCATAATGCAATGTTGATTGAGTTTATTATCTTACATAATTACTGTCATCTGCAAACATGCACAGTGTTTATTTCACAGTCGTTAATTAACACATCAAAGGGAAACTGAAATGATACAAGTAAACAAATGATTATAAAAGAAAGTTTTTGGATGTAAGGAAAATGAAAATGAAATAAAAATGATTGCAGAACCTTAATGTTCCCACAGACTGTTCCCTTGAAATGAAATGTGTGCCATTGATAAGAGGTGTTTAGGAAGCATAGCATGTGTTATTTAATGTGCTGTCTTGTGCTTCTACTCTCCAGTATAGGTAGTCCTAGAGTAGAACTCATTATTCATCTTCTTGTGACGTGAATCTTGCAAGCTACATTCTAATTATTTTCTCATTCTTTGCACCTGTTCTGATGCAAACTACAATCATTTCACCAAATGCATAAACACATCACCTATATATCTATAGATGTGGACTTTGGAGCTAATTTCCATAGAACATGTTCAAGCAGTTTGGATTTTTATTGCAGGCAAAGTGTAGCATTTGAACTGTGCTAAGGGATGAGCTAGCCATTAAATAACAATATATACATGTTACGTGTTTGTATATATTTTGCATATATATTGTGTATTATAAAATATTCAGTAGACTCGCTAGTATGAACAGTGAATCAAGACCCCTGTATTTAGTTTTGTGGTCTCCAGCAACTGTCACTGCTTGTTAATTAAAATTACTAAATGACACAAAATTAACAAAAGCAGTTTTGAAAGGCATCCTAAAGCTGTTTAAAGGTAACCTAGACTTCTACCTATATGATCTCAGCTTGGTGAGAAATCTGTATGTATCCTGCTGCTTGGCACAATTTAGGACACTGTGCTGCAGTGCTCTCTAGCACGGTTAACAAGCGTTTCGCAATACGAGCAGTTTTCTTTCAAAAATTTCCGACCCGGTTTGTGAGTGCTGTCTCATAAAATTTTTAGGATTAAGCCTCTGTGCATAAAATACCGCATGTGGCCAGAGGTGCGGGGCCACTGGTGAGGCTTGGAGACGCTCTGAAGCATTCGGAAATAATCAGAAATACTCGGAAATACCAAAAGTGTAAACAGTTCATGAGGGTTTCCAAATGTTTCAGAGAGTCTTCGAGCCCCAGCAGCACCACCACACTTCTGGCCACATAGGGTATTGCATACACCAGCGCCTCCAGACCTCTGGCCACATACAGTACTGCATTGACAAGCAGTCAATGTGGAACAAATTACCTGAGTTTCCATTGTTTCCAATGGGGAAACTTGCTTTGATGTACGAGTGATTTGGATTACAAGCATCCTCCTGGAACTGATTATGCTCGTAATCCAAGCTTCCACTGTAGTGCCATGTACAGCTTTCACTGTGTTTTTTTTGTTTTGTTTTGTTTTCTGTGGGCAATAAATATCAACTTTATGAATAATTAACCTCTCATATATACTCGGGTGCATCTGATGATACCACTTTCCCATCTTATGGGGCTCAAATATTTGTTCCTGTGAATACACCTGAATCCAGAGTCTGCAGTATGTAAGGATTGTCTGTATCAACCCACCAAGGATTGAGTGTTACCGCTTTCTGCACAGGGGCAGCTATACTCCCTTACACCCCAGGTTGTCTGATTCACCATGAGATAGCTCAGCAACCTCACAGATGTGAGTAAATTGTTTTATTTTATCCTATTTTCATGCATCTGTAAACTGCTATACTTTAAGGATCCCTCCCTCTGTCTTTGTTTTCCTTGGAGGTCTTATTTGAAAACACCCCTTATTGGTGGCCAGTGGCAGGCAGTGTTAATTCACTCATTTACCCCTGCAATGGTGGTCCATGCTGTTAGCCATCTTAACACACATTAGGGGTCAGTGGTAGGACACACACGCACCCCCCCCCCCCCCCCAATTGTCGTGATAGTGACTGGTGGTTACGTTTCCCTTCAATTAATTGTGACAGTAATTGGTAATTACGTTCGTACACAAACCCTCTACCCCCAATAGTCGTGATTAGTGGTTCCTTTTCCCAAGTAATGGTTTAGGTGACTGGTTGTTAAGGGTCCTTCTTAATTAATTATAACGGTGACTGGTTATATACCCCCTCTCGATTAATTGTGAAAGTGACCGGGGTCACGTTCACCCTATCGAATAACTCTGATGGTGACTGGGGATTACACACAATTCTACCGATTGTCGTACCTGGTGGTAACGTCCCCATTTACTCACTTAATTGTGACGGACGGTGACCGGTGGTTATTCCCCACAAA
>BLSH010216864.1:823554-849210 GCA_018402905.1 Glandirana rugosa | reverse complement strand
CTACGGGTGCGAAAAACGTGATGGCGCGTATGCGTCCGAAAGGTAACATTGACTCCGAACTGACTGAGGTCAGATACACTCTATCGGTGCGAGTGCGGAAATAGCGATTACGCGTGTGTGTCCAAGAGATAGGGTTTGCTCCGAGCTTATGTAGGCAAGGGATAAGGTTTTGCTTGCGTCGTCTCGGTACAAACATCAAGTCCCTCACTAGACCTGTGTCCAACCATGTGTAAGGATTACTTAATAATAATCACAACTCGCTTGGGCCTGACATTGCAAGCCCAGGCATGGCTTGAAATCCCACAGGCACCGTGCCTGGGCCTGGGCCTGTAAAGTTTTTAGCAAAACCCGAACGATTTTTGAAATGTCCGGGTCCGGGTCCGTGCCACGGACACCCTAAAGTTCGGTACGGACCCGAACGTTACAGTCCGGGTTCGCTCAACACTAATAATAATTCATTAGGAATGTGTACCAACCTGTGTCCAGATCACTCCCTGAACTACAAACATGGCTCTGCTGCGTTCGTTTTGGAATAGGGAACGGATGTATTCGAGCCTCGTTTGGGATAGAGAACCTGTGTGTGCGCATTAGCGATAAAGGCGTGAGCGTGGCTATCTCACATAGACTGGAGTCAGTCAAGCCTCAGTTACAATGGAAAGCCTGCGTATGCGCGGTAGTGCAAAAAGCGTGGGCATCCATCTTACTAATGGGCAGAAAACAGTCACTATCCCACATAGACTGGAGTCAGTCAAGCCTATGAGGCAGGAGAGACTCATATTCAAGCCTCAGTTACAATGGACAGCTCGCACATGCACAGTAGTTCAAAAAGCGCAGGCATCCATCTTATTCATGGGCAGAAAGCAGTCAGTGAGATCAAAAAAGGCATTTTAAATTGGAAAACAAGCCCAAACTTAATGTATAGTATAAAAGCTGCAAATGAACAATAATTGTTCAAAGCAGGGAGACTGGTAAAGTGATAGCTATGTAATATAAGCACCGGAATAAATATCAAAAGGACTGAATGTATGTAGGTACCATTAAAGGTCTTATTCACACGGTATTAGTGATTTTAACATCAATAATTACCATGCCCTATCATGTTATAAGTACCTAGCATACATATTGCTACTACATACATATATACAGTATTATTTTATCCTCCTGTGGGATGGCAGCCTACACTCTTTAGAAGAATTTTTTTATATCACTGAATAATAATGATAGAGGGGTTGTTCTGACCTTTGAATCCAGTACCAAAAAAATCTATTTTCTAGATTTGGAGATTGAGATTATGGACCATCAATTCCAATTTAAAACCTATTTTAAGCCCTCTGATAGGAACAGATTTATTCCAGTAGACAGTTGTTACGATCAGTCATGGCTTCAGTCAGTCCCCGCAGTCAATTCTTACGTTTGCGTAGGAATTGTACTGACGACCAAACTTATATTCAACAGGCTCATATCCTGAGACGTTTCCTGGACAAAATGTATAATCAGGTGCAGATTGATGATGAATTGCGAGGCTTGACTGACTCCAGTTTATGTGGGATAGTGACTGTTTTCTGCCCATTAGTAAGATGGATGCCCACGCTTTTTGCACTACCGCGCATGCCCAGGCTTTCCATTGTAATTGAGGCTTGAATACGATTCTCTTCTTCCTCATAATGATGCTTGGCTGACTCCAGTCTATGTGGGATAGTCACGCTCACGCCTTTATCGCTAATGCGCACACGCAGGTTCTCTATCCCAAACAAGGCTCGAATATATCCGTTCCCTATTCCAAAACGAGGCGTGATGCGCACGCAGCGGCACCATGTTTGTAGTTCAGGAAGTGATCTGGACACAGGTTGGTGCACATTCCTAATTAAATATTATGTATAAATATACAATGGCACAAGCAGCAAACTACCCCAGATGATGTCTTTGTAAGACGAAACACGTCGGATCGTGCTGCTACTTTGCCATATGGACCTTGTTTTTATACAAAGTGCTTATCTTTATATGAACATGTGAGTGTTCCTTTTTATTTTTAATATAATATTTTTATGGTTAAGTGGATTTAGACTATGTGGAGTCCTTCTTTCTTTCCTTTTTGGATCCATTCACTGATGAGGAGAGGTATTGAGGATATACTTTGACGGATGATGTTGATTTTCCCTACCGGCCTATTGATTGCTCTTTAGCAGTCCTGTGTCACGAGGGTCCTTTAAAGTCTTTGGTGTTTACTGGTTTGACTTGGCAGGTATATGCCTGTCCAAGTCCATTCATTCCGGTAAGCCTCCATACTACACGGTGGTGGATCTCTGCACTCGGCATGCTGCATGTGGGAGTTGTGATCGCAAAAGCATTATTTGGATTACACCGTTGAATTATTAGCACCTTATGAACTTACTAATTGGTCACTTTCCATAATTTTTTCATATGGACTTTTTTGCACATGGACTTTATTCTTTATGCACTTCTGCACTTTAATGATTATTAATGGTTTGCACAATATTGGATTTATTCACCTGTGTATATTAAGTTGCATAATACTATTCATATGTAGTAATGATTGGTTTAACATCATATATAGCTAGTGTCATAGATATACAACAAGATTTGTCTACTAACTTTTAGCGCTGCACTTTTCGCCTAATACCTTTTTACAATTTTGTCTATTTTAGTGCTGGCTGCTCACACTATAAGGTTTTGCTTCTACCACTATTTTAGATGTTTGATATACACCAAATGTCAGTTACTATGCTGTACATATGTGCAAACATACTGTATTGTACTAAACTTTTTTGTGCACCTGCTAATATTTGCTCATGGCCTGAATTTGCAAATAGGTTATCTTAGAAAACCCAACAACCAGAATGGTTAGCTGTTGGCATAGAACTCACTGCTCACCCCCTTCCCCCAGAAATGTAAATGTAGTTTTATAAAATCCAGGCAAATAGATAAATACACAAGATGATATATAAGGGAGTTCTTTTATCTGCCAAAGAATTTGTATTTTGTCTATCAGGTTCTGAGATTTACAGTGCACAGCCATGTCTGGCAGGGCAGGAGACCTGATTTTTCTGTTTGTACTGTTGGAATTCTGGTAAGGGGACGCAGTCATTGTGCTATATGCTGGGTGCCCACTGCACCCCTATGCCTTTAAGGAGGGGCGGGCTCCCTCCAGGCTCACCTGCCCTCTATCTATCCATTATTATGCATGTGCTTCTACTATGCAGGCTCTCAAAAATTTGTAGAGTTAGGAGTGCAGATAATACTGTGCTGGCATGAAGTGGCTCTGCAGCTTACCAATGTATTGCAAATGTGTGCAAATTAAACCCCTGTTTATAACACATACTGTTAAGCCAGGACTATTCGGTTGGTTGCAGGCTGGTTGACAAGTTGATCTGCCAATCTTTAATGTCAGCTATGGCAATAAGGGGAATGTGCATATGGTGCTCTTGAGCACAAAACTTTACTGCATATGTATGCATGATGCTGACTCTGAAATAAAAGAAAAGGTGCTAGATACATTAAATTAAAATAATTAAAATATACATTCCTCCAAAAAATGCTGCTGCTCAGATCCACCCTTGGTCTTTGCAAGGAGAAAGGTCACTCCATTTTTTTTCTGTCTATGTCCCTTTGCAGAGATTTTCCTTTCTATCCTGTCCCAGAGACACAATGGGAAGTGAGAGCAAATTTCTCCAAAGGAAAAGAGAAATCCCACTTTAGCTGTCAATGGAGCAGGCATCCCTATTGGAATATTTACTCTTTATTTCTGTTCTGTAACAACTGACACAGTTTGAATTTACTATCACATTGAGTCCCAGGAAAAATGGTCATAAGGACAAATTGAGAGGGTGAATCTTCTCAGTAGAAACACAGACAGCACTAAAAACCTGTACACAATCTGCACTGCACGGTCTATCCCGTTTGGTATTGCAGAGGGCTTATGGCCATCAGTGGCACTTACAAAAATAATGTAGATTAAAAGCCAGCACACCGAAATCCAGTATAAACTTATGAGTGCTGTATTGGCCATGGCAGTGCCATGTGCTTATACTGATAGGGAGTGTTACACTTAAAAAAGGTAAGAGTTCTATTATTCCCCTGATATCTCCCCTGCCCCCCACTTAACCTAACAGAGCGCAGATTATGTTGTAACAGCCAGGAGTTTGTGTAAAAATCCCTCCCTGCTTTGGACCTACAGTGCCTTGAAAAAGTATTCATACCCCTTGAAATTTTCCACATTTTTTCATGTTACAACCAAAGACTTAAATGTATTTTATTGGGATTTTATGTGATAGACCAACACAAAGTGGCACATAATTATGAAGTGGAAGGAAAATGGTTTTCACATTTTTTTACAAATAAATATCTGGAAAGTGTGAGGTGCATTTGTATTCAGCCCCCCTGAGTCAATGTTTTGCTCATCTAGAGAGTGTCATTTTTGCCCATTCTTCTTTGCAAAATAGCTCAAGCTCTGTCAGATTGGCTGGAGAGCGTCTGTGAACAGCAATTTTCATGTCTTGCCATAGATTCTCAGTTGGATTTAGGTCTGGACTTTGACTGGGCTTTTCTAACACATGAATATGCTTTGATTAAACCATTCCATTGTAGCTCTGGCTGTATGTTTAGAGTTGTTGTTCTGCTGGAGGGTGGACCTCTGCCCCAGTCTCAAGTCTTTTGCAGACTCTAACAGGTTTTCTTCTAAAGTTGCCATGTGTTTGGCTCCATCCATCTTCCCATCAACTCTGACCAGCTTCCCTGTCCTTGCTGAAGAAAAGCATCTCCACCAAATGATGCTGCCACCACCATGTATCATGGTGGGGATGGTGTGTTCTGGGTGATGTGCAGTGGTAGCTTTCCGCCACACATAGTGTTTTGCTTTTGGGCCAAAAAGTTCAATTTTGGTCTCATTTGACCAGAGCACCTTCTTCCACATGGTTGCTGTGTCCCCAACATGGCTTCTCACAAACTGCAAATGGGACTTCTTATAGCTTTCTTTCAACAATGGCTTTCTTGCCAACCTTCCATAAAGGCCAAATTTGTGGAGTTCATGACTAATAGTTGTCCTGTGGACAGATTCTCCCACCTCAGCTGTGGATCTCTGCAGCTTCTACAGAGTTACCATGGGCTTCTTGGCTGCTTCTCTGATTAATGCTCTTCTTGCCTGGCCTGTCAGTCTTTGTAGGTTTGCAGTTGTGACATATACTTTCCATTTTCGGATGATACATTGAACAGTGCTCCGTGAGATGTTCAAAGCTTGGAATGTTTTTGTTATAACCTAATCCTGCTTTACACTTCTCCACAACTTTATCCCTGGCCTGTCTGGTGTGTTCCTTGGACTTCATGATGCTGTTTGTTCACTAAGGTTCTCTAACAAACCTCTGAAGGCTTCACAGAGCAGCTGTATTTATATTGTAATAAACACAGACACTGCGCTAATGTTAAACCTAAAAGTGAATGAATGCTGCTACTTAACAAACAAAATTAAATACAATAAGGTGAAACTAACTGTGGTTTCATAAACCGCAGAATTCACAGTAGCGCATAAATGAGCAATAATATTCCTTTCTAATAAGCAGTGAAATAATGAACAAAAGAATATACAAAATATAATATTTGTGAAATGTCCATGGGATAAAAGTGCATAAAAAAAGTCCATTTGGTTGTAGCAGGTGATACAATCAGCAAAAGTAACAACCACAAAGAAAAAAGTCCTCCACCAGTGCTCCAATGAAAGTAAACACCCTTAAGGAAAGAGGCTTAGCAGATGCCAAATAATTAGAGTTGAGCGAACCCAGACTGTAAAGTTCGGGTCCGTACTGAACTTTGGGGTGTCCGGGACCCGAACCCGGACATTTCAAAAAAAGTTCAGGTTTAAGTTCGGTTTTCTGGTATTTGATTCCAAATCAGCCAATCAACAAGTGTTTCACTGGTTTGCCCTTAGAAGCCATTACAGCCATGCCTACTAATGGCATGGCTGTGATTGGCCAGTGCATCATGTGACACAGCATCTATATGGGGCTGGAGTCACCGTGCTGCATGTCATATGCTCTCAGGATAGTTTAGGGAGAGGATGCTGCTGGCTCTGTGAGGGACAGATTGCAGATATTATAGAACATCTCATCCTGCAATACTGAACGATCTGATTGTGGACTAGGTAGAGATACTAGTACTGCTGCTTTGAGGGACAGATTGCAGACCTCATCCTGCTGCACAGAACAATCTGACTGGACTAGGTAGAGTCTGTTGCTTTAAGGGAAAGATTATTGTTCTAAAATCATCTTCAAGTTCTATAGGGAAAGGTTCCAGCTGTTGCTTTAAGGGAAAGATTATTGTTCTAAAATCATCTCCAAGTTCTATAGGTAAAGGTTCCAGCTGTTGCTTAGAGGAACAGATTATTGTTCTAAAATCATCTCCAAGTTCTATAGGGAAAGTTTCTTCCAGCTGTTGCTTAGAGAGCCATATTATTGTTCTAAAATCATCTCCAAGTTCTATAGGGAAAGTTTCTTCCAGCCGTTGCTTAGAGAGCCATATTATTGTTCTAAAATCGTCTCCAAGTTCTATAGGGAAAGTTTCTTCCAGCTGTTGCTTAGAGGGACAGATTATTGTTCTAAAATCATCTCCTAGTTCTATAGGGAGAGGTTCCTGCTGTTGCTTAAAAGGACAGATTATTGTTTCTTGCACAAAATTAATAAGGGCATCTACATTACTGGTTTAAAAAAAAAAAAAATTCTAAAAACGACATTTGCGTCCAGTGGTGCATTTCTTGCACAAATATAAAAAAAAGTCTACATTGCTGGTTTAAAAAAAAAAAATTCCAAAAACTACATTTGCGGCCAGCGGTGCATTTCTTGCACAAAAATAAAAAAAAGTGTTGGCTACCTCCTCCTCCTCCACCGCCACTTTCACCGCCTCCTCAACCTCCAACTCCACATCCACCTCCATTTTTGATTTATTTATGTGATTTTAGCTTAAAAATTATTTTAAGTTATTTCCCTATCCCCATTTCTTTGTAGGGCACTTGCCCGACTCTTACCCCCATTTTCCTTCCTTTTGCAGACCTCTAGGA
This sequence comes from Glandirana rugosa, assembly GCA_018402905.1. Classification (NCBI taxonomy): domain Eukaryota; kingdom Metazoa; phylum Chordata; class Amphibia; order Anura; family Ranidae; genus Glandirana; species Glandirana rugosa. Next base: position 842,147 of record BLSH010216864.1, on the reverse strand, counting down.
CTTGCCAGGACTTTGTTACAGCCATTTTTGTGCCTAAAAGTTTGGGTCCCCATTGATTTCAATGGGGTTCGGGGTCCGGGACAAAGTTCGGGTCAAGTTCGGTCCCGAACCCGGACTTTTTCCCGAAGTTCGGCCGAACCTGCAGAACCCGAACTTCCAGAGGTTCGATCAACTCTACAAACAATATAAACCATGAGTCTCAATACATGCCGCAATGACTGCCCGATTCCCATACGATCATTACAGACCTCCGCTGGTGAAATTGTAGAAACAAATCACACATAGCCTCCGATAGTGTAAAACCTGTTATATACCAAGTTGAATCCAATAGTAATGCTCTTACATCAATATTCATTCTTTGATCGCATTTATACATTACTGATACTGGTAGTGCATCCCGATGCTGCTAATCTCCGACTCCCAGCCTGCACAAGTGAATACAGCGTCCAGTACAGAATCCCAATTGCCGTATAGCCATACACGGATGTGTTTCATCACTTCTGACTTCGTCACGGGGGGGATAGATTTTTAAGCTGGTTAGTAGGAGACTTAAAAGCAGCAGCGTGTGACTGAGTCATATGTACATGCAGCTAAAACCACAAAGGCTAATGCACAGGCAACATAATTTGTCATGACGGTGTAATTTCTGGGCATCTTAATCCAGGAATTAGATGGTGACTTTGCATGATGTCCAAGCAAAGTTGGCTCTAGCTATCTGAAGAGTAAGGAAAGTGAAAGCAATGTAAAAGGAGTACCATTAACTTTTTGAACGGTAATAAATATTAAAAATGTTACACATGACTTGCTATGCATACATTTTATATGATACATTGTTTCTAAGACTTGATCTGCTTTAGGGCCCTTTCACATGGGCTTTCCGCTCAGGTCCGCCTGTCCGGTTTTTAGGCGGACCTGAACGGACGCTCCATGCAGCCCTATGGAGCGGAGGATGTCAGCAGAGATGCCCGCTGACATCCGCTGCCCTTCGATCCGATCCTGTCCGTGAAATACATACGGATGGAAACTATTTTCCATTCGTCTGTAGAATTGGATCGGAGCGGTTCGGATGAAAACGGACAGGTGGTCCGTTTTCATCCGATCTCCATAGTCCTCTACGGAGATCAGATGAAAATGGACCACCTGTCCGTTTTCATCCGATCCGCTCCAATCCGATTCTACAGTCTTCTATGGAGATCGGGCGAAAATGAACCGCCTGTCCGTTTTCATCCGATCTCATTCTACAGGTGGATGCAAAATAGTTTCCATCCGTCTGTATTTCACAGACAGGATCGGATCGGAGGACGGCAGAATGTCAGCGGACATGTCTCCGGTGACATCCGCTGCTCCATAGGGCTGCATAGAGCGTCCGTTCAGGTCCGTGGACCTGAGTGGAAAGCCCGTATGAAAGGGCGCTCTGACAGTTCAATTTCTGCTCAGTGACCGGAGACGGATCTGTCATCCGCTGAGCAAAAACGGATCCCATACACGGAAAACCTGTGTGAAAGGTACTTTGGGATCAAAAGTGAAAATGCAAATAGGGAACACATCTGCTCAGGTTTTCAATTTTTTTTTATTCAGGCATTGCTATTGTGCACTAGTCCGCCAAACACCCCTTTGTTGGTGATCTGGTAATTTTCCCTTTCTTTACCAGTATTCAGAGCAGGCTACTCGACACACCCTCTATAGCCTCCTTGTTGTCTTGCAAACACTAAAAACTCTATATATAATGGTGACAGTATTCAGAACATAAAGCAGAGAGAGGGCTAGCTACCAAGCCTTGACTGGCCATAGGGCTCACCGGACATTTGCCTGTTGGGCCAGGGCCACTGGGCCACATGTCCCAGGGCCGGCACCCGCATCATCCCTTATCATCTGTCATGCTAGTCAAACAGAGACAGGGAAGCTTCCCCTAGGCTCCTCCTTGACTCTGATGTGCCCTATGACAGAAGACGCGGATGAGCCAGAAAGGTGAACATGAGCCCCGATGTATACACAGTCTGAGACCTGAGTATGGAGGAAATGCCAGTGGCCTTTGAGTGATGACAGAAGAGTAAAGGAGAGGAGGTATGGAAGGATGTGGAAGAGAACGATCATAGAAAGGTAGAGTAGGCATTGATAGAAAGGAATTATAGTGACCAGAGAGGGAAATGGTGTTGGATAGAAGGGAAGGAGAAAGGAGCATGGTAAGGATGAAGGTAAAGGAGAATGTTCAGGGTGCAGAGCATGCATGAAATTAGCTGAATCCATTGTGCAGTTATTTTGATTATAAAAAATTTATGCCAAAAAACATAATATTTATTGTGCTATTTTTTATTATTTTGAATTGTTCATTAAAGATGTAGTGGTTTATATACAGTATTGCATTCATTCTTTCGTTTATTATCATATATTTACATAATTCCAAATGATTGATACATTACAAAAAAAAATGAGCTGCTCAGTCTAAAATGCCGGGCCTAATTTTTTTGTCCCAGTCCAGGCCTGGTAGCCACCCAACACAGATTTTAGGACTCGGGGCACACTCTGTGAAGTGTGAAACTCGGTAGTGGTGTACATTGAACTCTGGAAAATTAAATGGGCCTTCTGACTTTAGTACAGAAGCAATATTTTCTTGATAGCCCTAGCAGTTCACTGATTGATTTTACTTTTGTCTGGACTAACTTTTTAATCTTACCCCATGCAATTTCCCATTCCCTTTTAATTTAACAGCAGAGCACCTTCTGTAGTAGACAACATATTTATTTGTAAAAGTAGTGGCATGTAAAGTTTAATTATCTGGGCATTTTCTAAAGACTTAGCTGCTATTGGGTGAAGACAATGCACCCTTTTCCCACACACCAGGTTTTTATTTGAATTCTATTTTTTTTTGCCCAAGTCAACATTCCAGTTTTTCACAATACAATGACTTAGAAAAACATTGCTAATCCATCTGCTACACTTGGTTTCTCCACAGTCCAGACCCCCTCCGCCCTCACTGCATGCATGAGAGCTCTCCGCTACAGAAATCTATATTGTAAATGTGCCTGTGTTCTCTCTAATTCATATCATTACCTCTTGTAAAAAAGATGTTGGTGTATTTTTTATCACTCCCTTTACTTGACCATGAAATGGTTACCTGGAGTACTTACTATAGAAGAGGTTTAGCAAGATGCTGGCATTGAGGTTAGTTTATATGCTAGTTGATTGGAATCTGAAACGCTGATTAATGGTATTATTAATGGTATTATTAAAGAATAAGGTCTTACATATAAATAAGTATAGATATACTGATACAATGGGGAGTTCAGGCTCTCTTTCATGGACCCTCCAAAATGATTTACACTATAAGGTGTACTACTACTCTGCCACCAGTTCCAGGACAAGGTCCACCAGTGCCCATGATGAAGATTACAAACTGCGTCCCCCCCTCCCAGTAGCAGTACGTGTAGTGTACCAAAACAAGTGTAATGGCTGCAGTATACACTAGTATTACTGTTTACATTTGTGCTTGTTGTGATTGATCAGTGATCACAAGGCGCATATGCATATAAGGTGAATCTCCCCAAATGCACCGCTTTCGCATGTGGGGAGAAGCGCTGTATACACATATGTGGGTAAACGACAATGCAAAAGGTATCAGCGGATACCCCGGCATGGCCATGTACAGCCATTCACTTGAGTTGGTGGCTGTATGTGGCACATGTGGTTCCCTCGGGCACCAGAAAGCACTGGGGATTTTACTCCTTAGCATATAGGAGCTGCTAAGCATGTATGTACATGTGGCTTTAATTATAGAGGCTGAAGGAATAGTGTCTCCAAAGCTACAGTGACATCAAGCCTGAGGATCTATTCACACCAGCAGCTGTTAAAGTACAGTGGCTGGTGTGTGGTGGGATGACTGCCCACACGCCAATTGCAGTGCATTGCACTGTTTACTTTTTTCTTTTACAAACTTTATTGAAATATCAGATAATGACATTTCATTAAATTCTATTGCCCGCCGTACAGTGTGAGGCAGTAGATTGCCTCACAATGTGGTGAAAAAAGTACGGCCTGCCGTACTTTTTTCAGCGTACACCACCGCAACGTGGTAGGGTGAACCAGCTGGCAGGAAACAAGGCATTTTGTTTATTTTTGCAGTAGGACTGCACTGAAATAGGTGCCCAATATAGTCCTACTGCACCTGGTATAAATGTAGTCTAAGGGCTGGTTCACACGTGTGTTTGCAAATAGTAGTGCAAGTGCTACTTTTTCAGATTGCATTACATCAAAATGCATGGTACTGTGGTACCATGTGGATTGGGAATTGGTGGCTGCAAACGTGTTGTGTTTGCATGATGTGTTTGGGGTACCATGGGCACCTGCGCACCAGTGGCTGCCTGTGCATTAGGGGTGCACGGGCACTGCCCCCATCCATGCATTAGGCCCCTTGATCTACATACAGGGACGCTGGATGTATGAGTTCCAATAGGGGGGGGGTACATGAAGCATGTGATTAGAGCCAGAGGCTCTAATAGGCTTCAAAAAAGGTTGGGCACCATGCCTGAAGCCCAGCCAGTTGTGTTACGATAGCAAATTAATATTTTTATTGTTACGCTGATCCTCCTCCCGGCCAATCAGGAAGTGGGTCTGAGACCTGTCTCCCTATTGGCTGAAAGGACAGGCGATCCTATTGGACGCCTAGTAGAAGGAGGGAAGAGATGCAAGGCGGAAGCCACCGTGATCTAGGAGAGAACACAGGAGCCACTGCCTGACCCATAGCTCACTGCCCATCACCCGCTGCCTGACCCACAGCTCGCTGCTGTCACACGCCACCAAGATGGGGTAAGTGCCGGACAGACCGGCAGACAGCAGGCGGTGGGGGGGTGGGGGGTGTGCTGGTTAAGTCAAGCCAGCCACCCGGGGGGGTGGTTGTTTGCTGCCCCCCCAAAATAAAACACCAGCCATCACTGCTGCGCACGTCTCGCAAGAGCATCACGTTCACGTATGTTGCATGAAGCATTCACAGAACATGCCTTTCTTGCACCATGTTCCAATGTGAACTGGCTCTAAAAGAGTGTTGTCTGTGACAGGAGATACCTAGAAACAGCCAGTAAGTAGTGGCAGCATCAGCGCAAGTTAACACAGGAGCCAGCACCACTCATTGCAGTTAATTTTCTGGTGGGAATACAGAGAAGTAGACCCAAGGGAAAGAGCACAGGGGAAGGAGTCACTATAGAGAGAAGGAATGGCCTAGAGTGATAGATTGTTCAGAGCAGGGAGAACAAAAGAACAGAGGCTAAGGGATGGAGCTGATGATGTTACAGAGACAGTTTGAATGGAAAAGGAATGATACAAATGAAGGGGGGGATAGTGATGCCACAGAGACATGGGGGAGCATGTAAATAGTATAGAAAGAGAATAATTCACAGTAGCCACTATCCAGGCAAGGGGAGGAACAGGCTGTGTATATCTCCCGATGCCTTCCCCACATGCCCCGATTACCTCACCAGGAGGAGTACTGTGCACTGTGAAGGCTGGGTGATGGGTCTAGTGCCATAATCTGAACTACTTGAAGAATCTAAGCTGCTGGCTATCCTCTGCAGTACATCTCTTTGTGTATTCTGTGCTGCCGCGGCAGGACCCATAGCAGACTCTGCCCACTTCCCCAGGATTAAATTACTGTGCCCTGGGCAGCTACCCTTCCTGCCCCATCCTTGTCCTGGCCCTGTCTTCAGCTAATCATGTCTCCATCTCCACCTTTCTTAGTAAAATCACCTGGGCCTCTTCAGTCATTATTTCTGAAGGGTTTGCTGACATGTCAGGTCTAATAATGGTTTCAAGAGTAGAATGTACCTTATAAAATAAAGGGTCTGCTTTCATATATTTTTAGAATAAGAGTCTATAAAGTTGTGTGTTTTAATCTCAGAATTCTGACTTTGAAACTGTAAAATTTTGTTTATTATTGTAGCACCCTCTAGTAGTGCTATAAGTTAGAGTAGGTAAATTTAGGTAGTCCTGGCTGGCAGCCAGGCCTGTTTGTTTTCATTTTGGGCAACGAGTGGCTCAGTGTAGAGCTGGTGACTCACGTGCAACCTCCCTGAGACTTCCCTCTTCTTTCCAGAGCTTTCTGGAAGGTTCTGAAAAGAGAGGAGAGGCGGAGCTGCCTGTGGTATTCTAAGGAGCCCTGACCAATCCCCATCCTGGATTGGCAGGGTGTAGGCCTCCTTAAATACCCAGGGTCAGTCCAGCTGGGGAGGAGTTGTTTGGGTGGAAGAGCTGGAGATGGAGTGTTGAGGCTGTTGGGGCCTTTGAGGGATCTCCCCAGTCTGGAGGGGGGGGGGGGTACCTTGGGCCTGGGCTTAGGTGCGGACAGGGCCCTCCAGGATAATGCAGAGGTATCCTGGACAGGAAGCACAGAAGGAGCAAGAGAGGACAGCAGGAGAGAGCACTGCCAGGCAAGTATCCAGGCAGGGGAACAACTGGACGCAGCCAGGACTGGTGAGTGACATGCACAGTCAGGAGAGGACTGGGGAGGCATGCCTGAGAGGACTGGGAGAGTGCAGTCTGGGATGGGTGCAGAACCAGAGGAATGAACTGTGATTAGCTGCAGCCAGGAGGGCTGGCAGGACCTGAAGAGGGCTGACTGGGATCAGTAGCCACATGTAGGAAAGCTAGCACCAAAACTTTCTATTTTTGCTACACTACAGGGGCCCGTGGTCCCTGCCTGTAAAGGGCAACTGCTAAGGCCTGGCTGAGCCAGTGTCAGGCCTAACCCATCATGTGCTAGCTGCTCCTGAGAGTCAAGTAGTGTGCTGGAGGTGAGAAAAGGAATCGTCTGCAAGCAAATAGTGTGCTGGAGGAGATTGAAGTGGTATGTACAGGGAGTGTATATAGTCTGTCCCATTTAATTTTCGCTAATTCACTGTAATTCACTTTCGCATACTTCCCTATTCCCCATCCAAGTTAAATTCCCTCAATAAAATACAAAAACAGCATATGGACTGTTGACAGCTTACACACAGAGGGTTATTTACTAAAACTGGAGCATTCAAAATCTGGTACAACCAATCGGGTTTTAGCCCTGGTTCACATTGATGCTACTTTAAAATCACTGCTACTTCACTTGAAGCAGCGAGATTTCAAAGTAGCAAGGTCAATGCAATTTCAGGTGCTACTTGATAGACATCTGTGTGGCTTCATGCACAGATGTCTATTGAAATCGCACCTGAAAATCGGCAAAAGTAGTGCAGGTACTACTTTTGCAAATCGGTGCGGGGCTGCAAAATCGGTGTCGCACCGATTGGATCAGTGCCATTGCCATCAATAGGCTGCGACTTGTCATGCGATTTGACCTGGGCTTATTGTCAAAGCTTAATTGAATAAGCTTAAGTTAGAAGCTGATTGGCTACCATGTACAGCTGCATCAGATTTTTAGTGCACCAGCTTTAGTAAATCTCCCCCACCGTCTGCAAGAGCCCTGCATTGCACCAACGATCTGCTGATTGGGGGGGGGGGGCAATGCTTTCCAGGCTCCCAATAAAAAAAAATTTTTTTTTTACTTGCAAAAAGGTATGCATTTATTCTTATTTGTAAACAGGGGAACTTATCCTTAAAGTCCAATTGAATAAAAAAAAAAGAGGCAGAAACGTTGAATAGGACACAAAAATCTTAACCCCTTCCTGCAGACTGGCTCCTGCTCTTTAAGGGTTCTAAAAGACGGAAGAAGGAGGTGGTCATTCGGGTCATGTGACCGCTGTGATTGGCTGTCACAGCAGTCACATGATTGAAAAGCTCCCAGACACTATTATGCATTGGGAGCTTTCTGGTACCTGCCAGCTACCATGCAGGGAGTGCGCTGTCACCACGGTAAGTTGTTTTAACAGGGCCACATAAATGTGGTCACTCGGCGTTAGGATCCACCCACCGACTGGCTGCATATGTACATCCGGGTGGTGTCAAGGGGTTAAGGTAGTGTAAAAATTCAGTATTTTTAGCTTAACACATTGAACACTATAATAAAACATTCCCAGTATTTGTTAGAATTCATACCCAAGCATTACAGTTTACAGCTTTCAATGAGGCTAGCTCCTGTTCTTTCAGTGCTGGTTCTGTGAACTTCAGGTCTTTACAGGAAAAAGTCAACAGTGGACAGGGAAGTCAGCACCCACTGCACCACCAGCACCAATCTGAGTGTAATATAAATGAAAAAATCTTTAATGAACTAAAAACAAAGTGGCAGCTCACATGTAGGATAAGTATATGCAGTATCTCACAAAACTGAGTACACCCCTCACATTTTGTAAATATTTTATTATACCTTTTCATGTGACAACACTGAAGAAATGGCACTTTTCTACAATGTAAAGTAGTGAGTGTACAGCTTGTATAACAGTGTAAATTTGCTTTCCCCTCAAAATAACTCAACACACAGACATTAATGGCTGTGTGTTGAGTTATTTTGAGGGGGCAGCAAATTTACACTGTTATACAAGCTGTACACTCACTACTTTACATTGTAGCAAAGTGTCATTTCTTCAGTGTTGTCACATGAAAAGATATAATCAAATACTCACAAACATGTGAGGGGTGTACTCACTTTTGTGAGATACTGTAGCCCTTGTCACAACATGGCCATAAGTAATAGAAACTCTGCAGGGTGGATGTGAATCCGGTCCCAAGATGTATAGCACTGCCGCTAGTCAGGTCATGCAAGGACATCAGCAACCAGGAAGCATGGAGAGGCTGTGAAATTCAGAGCAGAGCCGACCGGAAGTGACGTCAGTGCCAGGGAATGTATGGGCATGGCTACGCATTTCAGAGCTGCCCAGCTCCTTTGTCAAGCCTGGTTCGCATCTGTGCAGTGCGCTTTAGAAGCATTGCGGTTTAGGTGCATTTAAATGTGTTTTAACAGAGATATGATCATTTTTCTATTATATCTTTGTTTTAGCTGTTTTTACGTGTTCACAAGCCTGAAGAAACAGAGACACACTCAGTTACTGTAGGAAAAAAAATACACAGAAACGACTATGTTAATTGAGTTTATTAGACAGTATCAAATGATATTTATCTAATATATCACATTTAGTCTTGTGTATTGCTCATGCCTGTAACGTTTTCTGTGTCGCTTCAGATAAATGTAGGAAAGGTGTAACAAAGGCCCCATCAGTATAAAATTCAGATCATCACTGAAAGGTCATAATACACTATGGGTGCATCTAAATAAAAAACGTGCAGCCCTATTTGTCCTTCGAAAGTGGATGTACATTGGTTGCCTGCGAATAGGAGTAAAATTGAATGTCATTAGTCTATTTTCACCCCCCAGTTGAATGTTATCCATTTATAAAAAAGAGTGGTTTGGGAAAATACTGCATTATGGCCACTAGATAGAGCTGATCATAATACTAAATATGTATTTCCTATGATCATCAGCCCCATCTGGAGGCTGTAATGCAGTATTATCCTGATTCACACTATTCTGTATTAATCAATAACATTCAATCAGGAATAAAAATAGCCTAGTAACATTTGATTTTTCATTTTTGTTTGATTCGGGGCAGAGTCTACATACGTGCTGTCACCACGCCTGTCCTGCTGTGTATACAAGCACATAGCTACACTAAGTGGATGCTTTATTCTATTGCATATCCATGAGGGAATCTGTCCCTGTACATCTACTGAGCTGCCATTGAATCTGTCATATCTTTGATACCTGTGGTTGGATGACTCCGGGCTGCCTTATAAATCACTACACTGGGTGTTTGTGACTCCTTAATAGAGTCCTGAAATTCTGGTAAGAGTCCATCTTATCACGGTGGTGGTTCACGTGGTGGAAGCAGATCACATATGTATTTGGATTATATGGATTCCATGATTGCACAGACACTCTTCTTTCTTTGGGACTTATATTTTGTTTTATTTTTCTTATTTACTAGTTTGGACTATTTATTTTGATGTGTCAGTTAATTCTTTGAACACATTTGCACACTTTTTTTATTATTAGCGCTGCATATATTTTACTCCAACATTTGATTTTTTTCCCCCCGTTTTTACAGAATGAATGTAATAGCAATTTCATAGGACGAAAAGAACTGCATTTTTTTTAACTACACTCCTCTGTTTTTCAATTGTGGTTTGGTCTAGGCTATTAGATATGCTCAACACAACAGTACAGAGTAGAAGTTATGTCATCCACAGTAATCTGTAATAGCCAAGTACTATACCATAGTTAATCAAGGATTCTGATTGGTTAATATTGATTAATGTCCTTTGCACATCATTGCTGAACATAAATATGTGCAGTAATAAAAACCCCATTCTACTTGCTAGCAAATATTATAAGGAGTTCACAACTGATTAAACGTGTGGGGTATATTTAAATATGTCTGAATTCAGCAGCATAATGTTGATAATGCTCCTTAATGTACCTGTGCAGGAGCAATGCCTAATCTGCCCAAATGCTGGGCTGCAAAACACTTATGTAAGACGTTTAATCTGTTTGCATTATGACTGAGGCAGGGGCATTCTCTGGAACAATATAAAACATACAGAAATGCTGTCAGATAAAAAGTCTAGGCAAAGAATGTCCAGATTTCAGACACGCCCATTGTTACTAATGGCATAAGTTGACCTGCTGTAATAATAGATTTTTCTTTTTGCAAAATATCAGTTCCCACTCATTTTTGTAACAAACAACTGTGATACTAGACAAACACAATCTAGCTTCCAGGTGCCCAACCTGTAGCTGTAATTGCAATGAACTCTAGCAGTCTCAGATAATACATCCCCAGTCTCTGACTGAACACCTCTAGTATGTCTGCAGTCTCCGGCCATCTACCTCTAGCGTGTCTGTAATTTTTGAATGTAGATTAAAGCCCATTGTACGTTCAGGGATGAATGCCTTGAATGCAGGTCTTCTATGTTCCATTCATTCATTACTGAACACACAGAGCCCTAAACGTGGGTACCACTTGGTACAGCATTCACCTTCCATCCAGCCGCAGCTTGACATAGACTTTGAATGACAAAACAGGGCAAATTCAATCAGAGGACCATCAACTATCCAATTGTCATGAAGATGCCACATCCCAATGGACATTAGAACTCAATACACAAGATTGGACAGGACTTTGTAGGCATCAAAAGGACATTCGGGTATGTATAAAAGGCTAGATGAGTAATTATCCAACTTACTGTATAAGTTATAGAGGGCTTTAAATGCATACCTGTAAGTGCTAAATGTTTGCACCTAATATTCAGTATCTGTTACATACTTTTTCTATTTTTGATTGATATTTATCTTTCTAGTTAGTTAATGTACTATACAACTGAAATAACTCCCTGAGGAAGACTTTGGAAAGTCGAAACATTGGAGCCCTGTTGTATTTCAGTATTTATAACCTCATATGTATTTTTATCAATTTTTCTATTTTTCTATATATCATATGTACTTGTCTCATAATTGACTGTATGATTTGTAACCTAATTTGTGTAATAAAATTTTTTTTTATACCTATCCGAATGTCCTTGTGATGCCTACAAAGTCCTGTCCAATCTTGTGTCTTGTGTTTGACTGACAAAAGGCAGCAGGGTTGAATGCTGAGCCTGTCCCTTCCGGTGCACCAAAACGTGGCGAGGGACATCCTGGAGCTAGACAGCCATGTGTGCAAGGGGCCTAACAGATACTGCATATTAGGTGCAAACATTTAGTGCTTACAGGTATGCATTTAAAGCCCTCTATAACTTATACAGTAAGTTGATAATCACTCATCTAGCCTTTTATAAGCAGATAAATCTTGTGATTTTAATTTTGTAACTGCTATAAAGTAAATAAATACATTTTAACTGCAGTAAAGAATGATCTGTATCTATTGTGTAATCTTACAGCAAATGTCTGTTGCACAATGCAACAATTACACTCTCACAGTGTATGGTATAGAATTGTATTCCAACAAGAAATTTCTATGCATCCTCAACACTGATGGGTTGGGGGGATCTGAAAGCTTGGAAAATAGCTGAAACTTCATAAGTCTAGTTCTCTCTTCACTGTAAGTGGTTTGCAATGATCTGGCATATGGAGCTGCAGCAAAGCACTAGTGTAACTTATATACTGCATGGGCATTTTTTTGAAAGTGAAGTAGTCACTGGATGCTGATTGAAAAGCGAGAATTTAAAAAAAAAAAGAAAAGTAAACCACTGATTAAAGGGGTATTTTGGTCTTATCACTGGCAAACAATTGATCAGGTTCCTTTATAGAAAACTCAACTTTAGGTCTTAACCAATCAGCATGTTTTGTCCACATATGATGCAAGACTGATCATTGTTAATCTCGAGCAACTGACTGCAAGCTTTGTAACAAATACAAATGAATAAGAGAGGATTCACTGGTCACACAAACAAGTGAATGATCATGCATCGCTGCATTTGTTTACAGGTACCAGCAACCAGTGTACCATGTTATCATGCACAAATGTTTGGTCTTTGTGATACATTGTGACATCCTCCTATGCCCAGTCCTTTCCAACTACCATTACCAGTCACATCAGGTACCATCAACCAGTGTATAATGTTATTATGCACACATGTCTTGTTTCTGAAATACATTGTGACATGCCCAGTCCTTTCCTACTACCATCACCAGTCACATCAGATCACTGCTGCCAAATGATAGCCGTCTCACCACCCCCCTAGAACATTACTTGTAGAGCTATGTAGGACTCTTAGCTCCTGCTCGGTGCTCCAAGAAATCCTGTGACTCTGTCATGTGACTTATAGTATCACTTCCAGTGTTGTCGAGGCCAGAGAGGTGTTTCCCCGTGAAACTATACATGTAGAATAATGAGATCACCCACTCAAAGCAGTGGTTATGTCATCAGGGCAGCTTCTAATAGAGCAGTCTCTTTCTGATAGGGCAATCTCTTCTTAAAAACACTCCTACATGTGGTGACTATTTAACAGGTGGGTTTTTGTTTCTTCTTAGGCCCTGTCCAATATTATACATGGCTGATGCAGATAGGTCCAAGAAGAGATCTGTGTCTTCCTAGTCACTGGCACTGTTCACGCCTTTGTAGTTATATTCAGTGTTTTTTTACAGCTTTTTGATAGAAACACACCTGCTGTAGTGTTGAATGTAACTAAAATTACATTGCACAATGCATGCATTTTACGTGCATGTTAACACTAGGGGAGATCTCTCTTCCTGTAAAACACTGTAAAATGCATTTTGAAACCTTATAAAAAAAAACACATGTAAAAACGTCATGTATTTTGATCTGCAAAAGCATGATCCAGCGTCATCTCGGCAGATTGGCATGTACGCAAAAGTTTATGAATGACTTAGATTATTTTGCAAAAATGGCCCCTAAAGGCAAACTGATCTTTATTTAAGTCACAATAGTAAAAAAAGAAAGTCTGATTGCCATTGTTTGACACAAGTTGTGTAAGTGAGCAAGGACAAAGTATAAGAAAGTGCCTGATAAAGCCTGATGATTTACTAAAGGCAAATAGACTGTGTACTTTGCAAAGCGTAGTTGCACTCTGGAAGTGCAGATGCTCCAGAGCTTAGTAAATGGGGAGAAGTTCTGCTGACTTCCATTATCTAATCATGTGCAAGCAAAAATGCTGTTTTCTTATTTTCCTCGCACGAGATTAGGTATTCTTTCTAAATGAAGCATTACCTCATTAAGTAAGCTCTGGAGCAACTGCACTTGCAGAATGCAACTGCGCTTTGCAAAGTGCACAGTCTATTTGCCTTTAGTAAATCAACCCCAAAGTTTGTCATTCTCCAGAAATATCTGTTCATGTTAGCCATGTCCTGACCAAAGAACATTTAAAATAATTTTAGTAGAGAATTTGTATAGATGCATAAAACTGGAAAAGGCTACATTTCTAAAGACCTATTAGTTTATCAATCCACAGAAAGACGCATTTTCTAAAACAAAATTAGGAAATATAGTACTATTGATACCCTCTCTGGACCATGCTGAGATTACAGCATGCAGTTATTAAGGGAAAAAAACCCTAGTTTGGTGGCAAAAAAAACTCCGTAAATTTACAATAGTATCTATGTATCTACTATAAGAAAAACATTGAAGAGGACTTGTGTTTATGAATACACGCTATGAAGGTAAAAATTGTAAAGGTAAAAAAGAATTGCTGTACATCTCAGTTGTGCAAAAAGCCACATGGATATTTCACAATGTGTATGCAACAATGTTCTGTGGATATATGACACAAAAGTTGAACTCTTAAAGTGGATGTAAAGCCGGAAAAAAAATGTTTTACTGACACTTCTACCTTGTACAGGAGAAGATATAATGTCATGTCATGTGGTGGGTTTACATCCACTTTAAGAGTTCAACTTTTGAGTAATGGTCAGTCACCTGAAACATAAGATGATGCAATAAGACCCAAAACAGGGGATTAAACTGACAACAACAAAATGGTTGAAACAGAAGTAAATTTGTTCCTTCCGATGGTCAAGTCACCACATTAGACCTCATTTCCAAGTGACATACTATGGCATAATCTGAGAACATCTGTCCATACAAAGAGTCTAGGAGATGTCAATGAGCTGAATAATTAACAATTCCTCCTAGCCACTGTGCAATGCTGATCAGCAGATACCGGCCAGAAGTGTTTACTGTTGAAAAAGGTTCTACTTAAATACAAGGGTTCAACAGTCTGCATAGTCTTTGCTGCCCCTTTTCCTAAGTCATCTTTATGGCAAAATTCTGATGAATAATTAACACTATGAAGCCCTCCTGCAGACTGTGGCATTTGCTCCCACTGTGGAGCCTCTTATAAGTCAGAGGTAGGGACTAGAGGTGACAGGGTGCCTTGCCGGGGCCCTCTAGCTTATGCATGCATTTTCAAATGTGTGTAACCAAACCCCTGTTTTTAACGCATACTGTTAGACAGGTTAGTTTGGCTGGTTTCAAGCTGGTTGTTAAGTAGAGCTTGGATCTTTCCTTGGATTTTTTCCTTGGCTGGTTTTTGTCACCTGGCCCACCACCCAAAAGCTGAGGGGACTCTTAGCTAGGGCCTTTCAGATACCGCCGAGACCTGTATGCACCAGGCTCCAGAGTCCCTATACCAAATTCCTTGCTCACTCAGGCCCCATCATACAAGTGAAACCCTAACTTGCAATCAGCCACCCATGGAGGATGCTGATCGGCAAAGACTGGCTGGAACTTTTTGCAGCTGAAGAAACTTCTGATTAAATATAAGGTTCACATCTTGCGTGGACTTACATTTTTTAACAACTTTATCAATAAAGTTCACAGAAAACCATATTCATTCTACTATTGTGACTTGCTGAATATAAAGTGAATTTTAGAAGTCATTCATGCAAGTATGAAGCAGATCAGCTGGATATTTTTAATACTTACAGAAATATATTCTTAGACTTGTTTAATAACTTATTTTTTATCTAAGGTTTCGGAAAATAATTAAAACAAAAAATATGAGATTGGAATAAAGATTGGAATAAAAAGCAGGCTCGAGTGGATTTTTACCTCTATCTTCTTGCCATGTGCTTTATTTAATCTTGCCACCTTGAAATTATTTTGCACTTTCAAAGTGTGTAACCCTTCCATTTATTCTTCCTTTGGAACCAGCATGTTCAAGACCATATTAGCTAACTTATTATATTAGGCAAACAGCTGAACATTGAGACTTTCAGTAGCATCAGTGTTCATGTAGCAGAACATACATAGGAAATGGATACATCTCTTACCCGGTAAAAAAAAAAGAATCATATTGCTGAACTTTATCAAATATTTATATCTTTTGAGTTTTATAATGACCTTCTCTGAGCTGTGCCAGGAAATGCATATTCAGATACATTTCCATCACATTTCACATGAAATGTCTATTCAAATATTTGAGCATCTCATAGCAATTTGAAAAGTGGTGCAAAATTGGACACGTTCTGCTTAGGCCTCAATTCTCAAGCTCTAAATTCATTTACTTCACTGCCTTGATATTTTAAACTATTCACATGAAGTGTCAGTGGCATTAAATATTAGAATAGTGTGATAAAATATACTACATGTGTATTTTGTAAACTGACAATATCTGTATGTTCCATATGCAGGTAACTGCAAAATACCTAGCAGAGGCAATCTGAAAATACCATTCAGTTGAAATGCCTCACATACATTCAGAAAGGTCATGGGCATTCATTGTTGCAAATGAGAATCTTAAAGCAGGAAAACAATTAAGCATGGCTTAATTTATCTTAACTAGTTTTTTTTTACAAGTGCAAAGAATAGCACTCCTGAGAAAGTGTTGTAAATGACCTAATAATAACCTTGGCCGCCAGCATGATTTTAACAAGGCATCATGGGTCAGCCAACTAAGAGAAAGAAAAAAGCATATGTCATAATCCTGGCATGTTTTCCTGAATAAGTACATAATCAACGCTCCTTTTTTTCTCTCTGTAATACAGACACTAGATTTTTCCACATACAAATCCTGTAATATTCTAAGTATTGTCTAAATATTGTCTTCAGTCTTTCTAGAAATTTCACTTAGAATCCAACTGGAAGATAATTATATCATTTCTGATTTTTTCAAAAGTTCTTATCCCATCCGGATAACTCATCTGGTGGATCTTCGGCTTCAGGCAGAAAAGTGTCAAAATAGCTGTGATCTGTGATTGACTTGATCTGTAGAAAAACAAGGCGATCACTTTAGTACATAATATTGCAAAGGCCGCTTGGGTGTACAGCCGTTGATATTTTTTTGGGGGGCAATACAGTTACATAGAAAAGTCGTAAAGACAGCAACAGACCAGAGCTCTTCATAAGTGAATTCATGGCTGCAGTTTTGGTAGACAAGAAGATCGTTTGATAAATAATGCTACCTGTGTGATAACAATATTTGATTGACTTCTACATTAACCACTTCAGCCCCAGAAGGATTTACCCCCTTCATGACCAGAGCACTTTTTGCGATTCGGCACTGCGCTGCTTTAACTGACAATTGTGCGGTCGCAGTCGCGGTGTGACGCTGTACCCAAACAAAATTAATGTCATTTTTTTCCCACAAATAGAGCTATCTTTTGGTGGTATTTGATCATCTCTGCGGTTTTTATTTTTTGCGCTATAAACAAAAAAAGACTGATCATTAAAAAAAAAACAACAATATTTTTTACTTTTTTGTTATAATAAATATAGAAAAAAAATGTAAAAAATGAATTTCTTCATTAATTTAGGCCAATATGTATTCTACATATTTTTGGTAAAAAAAAAACGCAATAGGCGTATATTGATTGGGTTGCGCAAAAGTTATTGCGTCTACAACTATGGGAACAAAATTATGGCATTTTTATTATTATTTTTTTTAAATTAATAATTGCTGTGATCTGCGATTTTTATTGTGACTCAGATATTGCGACGGACAGATCAGACACTTTTGACACTTTTTTGGGACCAATGACATTTACACAGCGGTCAGAGCTTTAAATAGCCACTGATTACTGTATAAATGTCACTGGCAGGGAAGGGGTTAAACTGTAGGGGCGATAAAGTGGTTAAGTGTGTTCCCTCAGTGTGTTCTAATTGTGTGGGGGCTGGGCTGGCCGGGACATGACAGATCTAACTGATCTCGATTACTGGGAACAGTAGATCTGTCATGTCCCCTGACAGAATGGAGATCCGCCATGTTTACAATGGCAGATCTCAGTTCTGCCTCTGTAACAGGGGATCGCAGGTCGCCGGCAGACATCGAGACCCGTGGGCACGCTCATACAACAGAACTGCGGCTGCGCGAGCCACCATACAGCTACGCCAATTCACGCAGCAGTGCCAACCTGCCGCCGTATTATGACAGCGGGCGGTTGGCAACTGGTTAAGGTGTTGCATAGATCAGCGATTCAACATGCAGTTTGTATGTGATGATTCTCTGTTAAAAGCCATCATTGCACTAAAAACACTCTGCTGCTTACTTAAACACTTAACCTCCAGAAGATTTACCCCCCTTCCCGACCAGGCCATTGTTTGCGATACGGCACTGCGTTACTTTAACTGACAATTGCGCGGTCGTGCGACGCTGTACCCAAATAAAGTTTTTGTAATTTTTTTCCCCACAAATAAAACTTTCTTTTGGTGGCATTTGATCACCTCTGTGGTTTTTATTTTTTGTGCTGTGCTATTTTTTGTGCTATAAACATAAACATTTTGAATTTAAAAGCAATATTTTTTACTTTCTGCTACAAAACATACTCAATAGAAAATGTAAAGAAGCAATTGTCTTCATCAGTTTAGGGCAATATGTATTCTGCTACATATTTTTGGTAAAAAATCCCAATAAGCATATATTGATTGGTTTGTGCAAAAGTTATAGCGTCTACAAACTATGGGATATTTCTATTTATTTATTTATTTAAATTTCTTTACTAGTAATAGCGGCATTCATTCAGTCTTATAGCGGGATTGCAATATTGCAGCAGACAAATCAGACACCTAACTGACACTTTTGACACTTTTGGGGACCAATAACACGAATACAGTGCATTGTCACTGTACTAATGACACTGGAAAGGAAGGGGTTAACATCAGGGGCGATTAAAGGGTTAACTGTGTGCCTAGTTTGTACTTTCTCACTGTGGGGGGGGGGGGGGGGTGCTTTCA
>BLSH010216864.1:809886-823544 GCA_018402905.1 Glandirana rugosa | reverse complement strand
CTTTCACTAGGGGAAGGCAGAAACACAGGATCAATACCTTTCCTTCTGACAGAAAGACAATCTTCCTTGTTTGCATAGGCAGATTGTTGTTCTGTCTGTGTCCTGTGTAATCAGGGGTTATGGGGCACAGGGTGCAGGCACATCGAGTTCAGGGGACGCGTTGCTGTGCTCCCCTTGTGGGAAGCGGGTCGCCAGCGGCACACGCCTGTCCCAGACCCGGAAGTTTCAGATCACGAACTAGGTATATGATCTGGCACAGAGTGGCCATCCTGCCGCAGGAAATGTACGGTGGTTAAAGTGTTTGTTACCCCAGAATTTCATATTCCTGATACAGTAATACAGTATGTGCCTGCTGTACCATGTACTTGCATGGAAAAGTATAATGTTCTCTCAATGTTGCTTTCTTCGTGTGAAATCCCTGGTGTCCTCTGCTTTCCTACTAAAAACTGACCACACTAAGCAGGAGAAAACACTATAGTCAGTTCTCTAGCTATTCTGGGAACTCAGCCTGCTCTCCTCCAATGATCAGACTTGTGCTGACATGCAGCCCCCCCCCCGCAGCCTTTGACTGGGAAGACCAGTGTTCTGCGGTTTCTCCTCCCCCAGATCTTTTGCAGCTGAGAACAGAGAAAGGAAGAGATATAATGAGAACTGGATACTTTTTCATACAAGTACATGGTGCATTCTATGCATTAAGGTAAAAAACCTTCTGTGTCAAAGGATCCCCCCCTCACCTGCCTTTTACTTACCTGAGCCTGATCTCGATCCACTGCTGTGTATGAGAGCAGTGGCTAACTCCGCTCTCTGCCTCCTCACTGGGCAGAGTGATTTGTTAGTCAAATCCTGCGACAATGGAGAGGGGAGCGGGGCCAAGCCACACTGTAGGTGTCGATAGAAACAAATTGGGCGACTTGGGAGCGAGCCTGCATGAGTGCCCCCATAGAAATCAGTTTTCTAAAGGGGCACCGGTGAGGGAACGGAGACAGGAACCTTGATGGGGACTCCAGAAGAGGAGGGTCAGGGCTGCTCTACGCATAACCATTGCACAAAACAGGTAACTATGACATATTTCTTATTTTATTAAAAAAAAAAAAGCTTTAGACCCCTTTCACACTGAGGCGCTTTACAGGTGTTTTGAAAAGAGCGCCTGTAAAGCACCTCTCCATTAACCTCTTCACGCCCAAGTACGTCCTGGATTTTGAGTGGTGATATCTGAATGATGCCGGCAGTTACAGGCATCATTCAGATATAACTTTTTTCCGGCCGGCGATTCCCTGCACCATAAGAATGATCATAGTGGCAGTGCAGCCACTTAATCGTTCTTATAGGCAGCGAGAGGGGACGTTTCCCCCCTCTCATCACCCTCCGGTGCTTCTCCCGGGCTGCCCGTACGATTGGCGAAAGGGAAAAGGATTCTGTCACCGCCAGATGTTTGTCAGGGAGATGACTGGTGACCATCTGGTCGCTAGTCATCTCTATGACCCTCGAAGACCCGGGCGCAAAGTTATGACTCTACGGCTGGAGAGACCGAGAGAGTTTTTTTTTCTGATCTCAGTCTTTCCAACCTGGAGGAGAGATGTGGGGTCTTATTGACCCCACATCTCTCCATAAAGAGTACCTGTCACGCATTATTCCCATTACAAGGGATGATTACATTCCCTGTAATAGGAATAAAAGTGATAAAAAATAAATAAATAAATAAAGAGACAGTGTAAAAATAAAAAATAAGGATAAAATAAACAATAAAAAAAAATTTAAAGCTCCCCCATTCCTGCGAGCTCGCGCACAGAAGCGAACGCATATGCAAGTCACGCCCACATATGTAAATGGAATTCAAATCACACATGTGAGGTATCGCCGCATGCGTTAGAATTAAAGCAATAATTCTAGCACAAGACCTCCTCTGTAACTCTAAACATGTACCCTGTAATAAAATTTAAAGCGTCGCCTATGGAAATTTTAAGTACCAAAGTTTGTCGCAATTACACGTGTGTTTGCAATTTTAAAACGTGACATGTTAGGTATCTATTTACTTAGCGTAACATTCTCTTTTATAATACACAAAAAATTGGGCTAACTTTACTGTTTTTTTTTTTATTCATGAAACTGTTTTTTTTTTCCAAAAACAGCTTCTGAAAAATTCCTGCGCAAATACTGTGTGACATAAAAAGTTGCAACGATCGCCATTTTATTCCCTAGAGTCTCTGCTAAAAATCATATATAATGTTTGGGGGTTCTGCACAATTTTCTAGCAAAAAAATGATGATTTTTACATGTAGGAGAGTAGTGCCAGAAATGGCCCAGATGGGAAGTGGTTAAAGTCAGTGTGTCCTTTCACACTGGGGCGGCATGCTTGCAGGACAGGAAATATACTCCTGCAAGCAGCATTTTTGGGGCGGTGCGGGAGCGATGTATACACCGCTCCTCCACCACCCCTGACCATTGAAATGAATGGGCAGCGCTTCCGAAGTACTGTACACTGCTCCGGAAGTGGCGCCCCTTCTTAGGGGTTAAAAGCGCCCTGCTGCCGGCGCTCACTTTAAATTTCCAAACCTCCTCTTGCCAAGATGCTGCAATAAACTGAAAGAAAAACAAACTGTAGGGGAAAAAGTTATTAAACTCTTTTAGGCTGTGGGCAAGCTATGTGCTGTGCATCCTGAAAAACGTCAGCATAGTATACTGGATGTACCCAGCACACTCTGTCTCACCCTCTCCCCTCTCCTCCAGAGAGGCTACCCCTCGCTCTTGCTAGCACTACTCTGTAACACAGAAGCTGATTTGAAATTTTGAGCTTATGGACAGTTGTATTACTGTTCATAAATTTCAATCACAAATACAATGTAACTTTTTTGTTATTTACAATTTGTATTTGTATTTATAATTTCATTTTTCTGCTGATCAAAGGGACAACTTTGATCTGCATATGATGCTAGTAAAAGAAACCTTAGTTAACTTTTATCAGCCCTAACTAACTCATTTCTCTCCTTCTCCCCTTAAATAAAATAATTCTGCTGATTGTGATCTCTTTTTAACCATTAGTATTTAAGTCTTTTTTTTTTAAACACAATTTCACTAAGCATGAGAGCACAGCATGGTCAGTTCTCTAGCTATGCTGGGAACTGAGTGTACTCTCCTCCAATGATCAGACTTATCCTGACACCCCCCCCCCCCCTGCACAGCTGTCTACAACCAGTAGTGCCAGCTCCCCATGCATGCGCCCATCAGTCCCATAATGTAACCGTTACTAGATCCTAATGCAATGTCGCTGTCATAGGGACAAAGACACTGGACCGGCATTGTCCATAGCAGGGGCAGGACAAAAAGAGGAGACCAGAAACCCCCGCTGTGGCAGAACACCAGGACCCAGTCACAAGTGCAACCCTGGTAGTTCCGCCACTGTCTCAGTGGGAGTATTCCCCCATCCACCTTGAATGTGTGGATGGGGGAATTGGATCATATTTTTTTTTTCGTTAACCCAATGATTGAACAAAAAAAAAAGTGAGCAATGTATGGGCTGTCTAAGTGCTAACTGGAAGTGAGCAAGTTTGTGAAGCTCTTGGAAGAACAGAGAGGAAGGGAGACAGATGGGGGAGGGAGAGAAGGGAGATGGGAACAGGTCAACGATCACAGTATACTGCACTGTTCAGTGTTCACTCACCTGGGGGCTGAAGCTGTTATCTGATGGCTCAGGCAGCGGCATCATTCTTATTTCCCACCCACATCTCCTTTCTGTCAGATATAGCTGTACATTGGGATAGGAGAGTTGGCGATCCAGGGAAACACAGGAGGAACAGGGGCAGGAGGAGGGGGAGTAGGTTGTATTCCTCTCTCCTCTCCCGTCCCTGAAGGGAGGGGGGAAGTGTGATCGCTGGGCTGCACGAGAGTGTCATACACACCAGCTCAGCTGCAGCCACTGGTCCCTACATTTACAGACTAATTCTCCTGCCCTATGGACAGGAGAAATCAGGCTGTTTTTTTAAACTGTCTCTACAGTAATGGACAGTTTGCAACACTCCCTGGGGCCCCTTCCCCCCACCGTGGTGGAACACCAGGGCACAGTCGCAAAGGCAACCTCTGCAACCCTGCTAGTTCCGCTGCTGGCTACTCAGCATTCCCCAGGATCTTGCCAGAAGGAGAGTGTCATCATTCCCTGCAGTATTGTAGCCAGGGTCAGGTAAGTATATGTTTTAACTTTTCTGATGTTATAATTACCTGCTCTGGCATTGCGCAGAGCAGCCTGAATCTTCTCTTCTGGAATCCCCTGCTGGCACTCTCAGCTAATCCTCTTCTCTGCTCACCCCATAAAAAGCTTATTCCTATGAAGGCACACCTACGGGCTCATTCCTGAGCCAGGCTGTGTGTGTCTATAAGAAAAACAGTGCAGCTCTGCCCTGCCTTCCGCTCTCTCTTTGCAGCATTTGATTGATAGCAGCAGAAATCGATGGCTTCCGCTGCTGTCTCTGAACCTGTGAGAGGGAAGAGAGAGAACCAGCTCTGCTGCAGACAGGCAGTGCTGGATCGATACAGGACTCAGGTAAGTATTTATGGTGAGGGGGTTGGAGGAACAACTAGCTTACAACCTTAATACAAGTGATGCATTAGGGTGAAAAAACCTTTTTGGCTTTGGAACCCCTTTAACTATAGTTTTTTTTTTACAGTTATTTGGCAGTGTAAATTAAACTTGCTTGTAGTCCACTTTATTTAAATTTTTGTCATGAAAAACTTTTATGTGATGTCACCCTAATTTTGGCATGGAAACATTATGGGGAGTTGATTTACTAAAACTGGAGAATGTAAAATCTGGTACAGTTGTGCATACAAACCAATTAGCTTAATTGAACAAGCTGAAGCTGATTGACTACCATGTCCAGTTGCACCAGATGTTGCACTCTCTAGTAAATCAACCCCCATGTGTCATGCCACCCTTACTCTGTGACTCATTTGTTGACAATTAACATTTCATCTGGTATGTTTTGTTTTGTGCCTGCCTAGTGAAGATTCTGTATGAACTGGTGGGAATGGTTGGCTCATAGCTGATGTTTGTGAAAGCACCACTTCTTGGGTGTGTTAAAAGTGGGTTGCTCAAAATCTTGCAGAAGAGGATTCATAGAAATGCTACGAAACACTCCCATGTAGACATTTCCCAAGAGCATTATGCATTGTGTTAACAGACATGCATTAATATACCTCATTCATTTTGAATGCGCTGGCAGTGCACCCCAAGCCTCGAAAAATTAACCTGAGCCTTTTTTTTTTGTGTCGTAGTGCTTTGCGTGAGTACATTGCCTACTACCGTATTGGGGTGCAATTCAAAATGAACTGCACCACACTGCATTCCATTTCATTTCAGCAGGTTTGAAGGACAGACTTTATAGCAAGGCTGGAGAAAAGCAAATTGGAGCAAAAGTGGGTTTGTCACCTAACAAACAGCAATTTTCCAGCATTTACAGAGAAAATTAAGCAAGGAATCTATTGCTCCAGTTTTGCATAACCTGACTGAACACTGATGTCTCCTTCAAGCATACTGTATATGCATAAAGCAACATAGGGCCATGAACAGTAGAGAAAACATTGAGTTACTGGGAAGTTTTTGAGAAATACCCCATAACTCTCTATTGCAAAAGTACCACTTTTAAATTGCTGGTCATAATAAGTCCAAAAAATGTATATGCATGTCCTTCTACTTAGGGCAGTTTAGTACTGTACTGTAGATAAGACCCACCTCTCTCTTTAGTGGTGAGTGTAGTTTCCGATTACGTAGTCCATCCCAGTTAAAGCCTTGAAACCATCTGTAAAATATAATTTGTCATAATAATATATGGACTTGTGCCCATCCCACTGTAGATGGTAATGCATGCTGATGCTAGATATGTGTAGACTGCCTCCGTTGATTTCCATATGAAAGTTGCTTGGCACTCTCTGGCTTTAGTACTTGGAGTCAAATATCCAGAACAAGCATGCAGACATAGACATCTAAGTGAATTCACAAATTTGGAACATTGTAATATTTTGGGTTTTAGATTTTGGGATTTAGAAAGCACTGAAGCATGAAGGCCATTTAGCTTTTTCAGGAGTAGAATACGGCAACTAGCATTTCTATGAGGAGACTATGGTAATTGCAACCCCACATTTCTCACACTAGAGGTTTCCTTAAGGTATTACTAAAGGCAAAACTTTTTTTTAGCTTTGGATAGAGTGCAGAGAGATTAGAACACATTGCAGTTTTTATTGCTGTCTGTGATTCACCTTCTCTATTTGTCCTGCTTGTCATTAACATTGAAAGTGAAAGTCAAAGAAAACCCCACATTTTGAGTTGTCCCCAGAAAAGTAATGGAGGGGAAATCTTCCAAAAAGGATACTAGTTCTGGTGACCTGGCGGTCCCCAAGGAATTCCTATTTGGCTGTGGGAAAGGAGGGGAGGGCAAATCTCCACAATGGTACACAAATGGCAAACAAATATTGCCAGGGGCTGTAATCCCTTACTCAATCCAAAATGAAAAAAAAAAGTTTTCCTTATATTTCTACTTAAAGGCTACAATAACAGGGCTGAATAGCAGTGGCCAGGGGCGGCTGCTGGCAAGAATCTATTGATAGTAAACACTGCCTGTGCACACTGTGAGTGACCAGCAGCAACTTTCTACACTGTATAAATCAATGGCCAACTCTGCTGCTGTTTAGCTGCCTCTGAATGAAGCAAACTAGCAGCAGATATGCACTGTATGAACGTAGCCTTATAAAGCAACGTCACCTTAATATCTAATTTTTTCATTTTAGGTAAAGGGAAGCAAGGTTTGATTTCTCTACCAGGTCTTTACAGCTCTCTGAATTCCCAGTACAGAGATCACACGCCCACCCTCAGCAGATAAGCTGTAGCTCTGAGCACTCTTACCTATTTCTATATACACTGAGCAAAATTATAAAAGCAACACTTTTGTGTTTGCCCCTATTTATCATGAGCTGAACACAAAGATCTATGACTTTTTCTATGTACACAAAAGGTCTATTGCTTTCAAATATTGTTCACAAGCCTGTCTAAATCTGTGTTAGTGAGCACTTCTCTCTTGCCGAGATAATCCATCCACCTCATAGGTGCGGCATATCAAGATGCTGATTAGACAGCATGATTGTTGCACAGGTGTGCCTTAGGCTGGTCACAATAAAAGGCCACTCTAAAATTTTCAGTTTTATCACACAGCACAATGCCACAGATGTCGCACGTTTTGAGGGAGTGTGCAATAAGTATGCCGACTGCAGGAATGTGCACCAGAGCTGTTGCCCTTGAATTGAATGTTCATTTCTCTACCATAAGCCCTCTCCAAAGGCATTTCAAAGAATTTAGCAGTGCATCCAACAGGCCTCACAACCGCAGACCACATGTAACCACACCAGCCCAGGACCTCCACATCCAGCATCTTCACCTCTAATATCGTCTGAGACCAGCCACCCAGACAGCTGCTGCAACAATCGGTTTGCGTAACCAAAGAATCTGTTGGATCACATGGTGGTTACTGCCCACCCTTCAGCTTTTCATGATTTTGGACATCCCAACTTTGCAAGAATTTGTACAATGTCTATGTCCCTCAAAGGATGATAAAAATAAGGTTTTTGCTCTTACTGTAAAATGTTTCACACTTGTAAAAAAACAAAAACAAAAAAAAAACATGAGGAACACAGATCCTGCATGATGGTTGGAGATGGAGTTATATGGGGGTCTTATTTTTCCCAGTAGATCACTGGAAGACACAGCTCCCTCCTTTTTGATAGATGGTCAATTTATGTTCGCCTGCTGCCAAGGTTAAACTATTCCTCAAAGAATGATATTTTCTTTCTTCCCTTTCTCACTGCTTGCTACAACAGAGCTTCTTGAAGCAGACCCTCCCGTCATCCTTCTGATATGAAACCACCACCATTGATGAAATTAGTATTGCAAATTACATACATCAAATTATTATCTCTTGCTCCATATCCTATTTTACTTGGAAAGGCTGCCATTTTAAAAGCAAACCTCATCCATGGTTGGCTTCTTGTGCATTTTTCATGATGGCCCACCAATGATGTCAGTGCCAGATTTTGTGCATGTGCTGTATGACATCTGATGCGGTCATCTCTGGGAAAAGAAAAACCTTTTTCCTTGAGGTCTTGTGAAATTTTACATACAAAATTGCCCTGGAAGGCACTGGTGGTGTGGCCTGATCAGGGCCAGTTGGAATGCACTGGCTACATCACCGGTGCTTGAGAAAACCAGAAGTTCACTAAATTTTAATTTAAACTCACTGAAAAAGGTTTACTTTATATATGTTGATATGTCATCATGCAGAGCTGTATACATCTATGGTTTTTAGTTTAGTTTTAGTACCTTGCTCTATCTCTGTATCTTTAAACATTCTACACTTTTGTCCACAGGCAAAAAAAAAAATTATAGGTTAATAATGTCTGCCTGGACACACAGATAGCGTGAAATAATAGAAATTGCAAAAGAAAAAAAATTACATACATAGAGTTGTGAGAGGTTGAACTTGATGAATATCATGGTTTGTTTCAAACTTATTAACTGAAAAAACGTTGGTCCATATGCCTTTTGGGCTATAAATATGTCTTTAAAACATACAATTATCAAAAATTCAATATACTTACTTATGCTTTCTAATGTCACTGATGCCATTTTTACGATTACCAAGCCTTTCTGCTGGATTAATCCTAGAAACAGAAGAAAAAATGTTTATACTTCACATGGTGCATACAATTATATAAAGACAATTGATGGATTTAGTAAGTATTGATTTTGTAACCTAAGTTTCAAAACACTGTTAAGTACCCAAAAAAAATATATTTTTTTTTTCATAAAGGACAAAGAAATAAACGCATATTTCAAAAATGCGAGTTTGTTTAATTTACAATGCATTTTGTATAATGAATACTTTTCAAAATATTTTAAATTGTGCTGTCTATATTATATATTTCTACATATTGGCCTTATTCAAGCATTGTACTGGTTGTAATTAACTGATGATTAATTAAAACAGTAACTAGTTTAACACAATGAGTAATGGACCAAATGATCAGACAGAGAGGAACTTTATGTTCTCATTTACTAAACAGGTGCAAAGTAAGAAGCAATAATGCAAAACAGACTCAAGATGACAAAAAACATGCATACACTGCAGAATAATATAAAACAGATTATGAAAGCTGTTCAGACATGGACTCTTCACATGTCTCCATCACTCAGGGTAACATGTGGCTGCATAGCACAGTCTCTGTAAGACTGTATAGCAATAGAGTCAAGCATAAAATCACCACTTTCGTCTGGCAGCAAAAGGGTCGCTGGTTTGAATCCCAACCACGACACTACCTGCCTGGAGTTTGCATGTTCTCCTTGTCCCTGCGTGGGTTTTCTCCGGGTACTCCCCCGGTTTCCTCCAACATTCCAAAGACTGTCTAAATTGGCCCTATTATGTGTATGTATGAATGTGAGTTAGGGACCTTAGATTGTAAGCTCCTTGAGGGTAGGGACTGATGTGAATGTACAGATTTTTGTGTCCCAAAGCAGTACAGTAGTTTGTTTCGCATAGAAATTTGGCGTTTTATATTGTAGGCCTGTAATTCTTAGGAATAACTCGCTTAAATCTGTCCAAACAAGAGTCTAGTAAACATTCCGGGTATGATAAAGTTTGAAACAACAAAATCATAAATTATAATATAATAAATAACTATAAATAATTATCAAAAATATAATATAATAATAATAAAATTTATGCAATAATGTAATCAAGTCAAAAACACAGAAATTTGCTCAGTTGCAGAATTGTCGCTGTCGTCACTTTCAGTGTCTGATGACGAATTTCCCCACAAATCATTATCGCTGAATTCTACAAGTGATTATTATTTACTATCGCTGTTCTCTAGCTGGTCAAAAACTGCTTTTGACGCAAAGGGGCGCTTTTTGGATGCCATGGACATTCTCAAGTTTCCACGCAGAAAGCCTATTGTCTGCAAAATGTAATCGGGATCTATGTTTGGTACCCGAGTGTTTCACATCTCCATATACTACTCTACAATAGGTAATGTGTTTTGGCATATGAAGTTAGTTTTCCACATGCCATTTTCATTAATCTTAAGCCCAAAGCTCTTTATCATGGCTTGTCATACTGAATTTCTCTAAATAGATTTGCATGTTCTCCTTCAAGCACATTTGAGCAAATAAAAGTCAGAAAAGCTGACAGCTACTGTATATTTTACATTGTTTATGCTTGTATGACAGCGTAAATCATTTATACACAAAACCCTCATTTAAAAATGTCTAAATACAATTTTCCAATTTTCCACATATACTACCCTGCCCCTGTTTTAGAAAACGTACAACTGCTTAGTTGCTACAAGGCAAATCTTTCTGCATTTAGACACTTTGGGGTTGATTTACTAAAGCTTGAAAGTGCAAAATTTGGTGCAGCTCAACACAGAAACCAGCTTCAATGTTTTATTGTCAAAGCTTGATTGAACAAGCTGAGGTTAGAAACTGATTGGCTAGCATGCAAAGCTGCACCCGTTTTTGCACTCTCCAGCTTTAGTAAATCAACCCCTTTATACGTAAAAGTTCCAGTATTATGTCTGACATTATAAACACTTTTTAAAAAGACAAAAAATATAAATTGGTTTTAAAAAAGAGTGTCATAGAATTATTTTGTGCCTCTGCAAGGCAAAAGGTAGTGCTTACGACAGATTTAATTACCTGTTGGGAACAGGTACATGAATTTGTCGCAAAAGGCGTGGTTGGAGATAGCACAAAGGCCATAGCAAGCTTGACAGGTGCAGTAGCTAAGCTGTTGGGTGGGTGATGGAGAGACTAGATCCTCATCATGTCCACCTCCCTTGTGTTTCACAGCGAACTGCAAGGGTGGATTCCATAGCTGCTGGACAGTCCAATGGGCTATGAAATCCACCCACTGCTGTTCATTGTCAATCACAAGGGAGAGAGATCTGATGGAAATCTCTGAGAAATTGAGCCCCATTTAGCTGCTGGTCAGGAGAGTCCCATCAATGACCATATATGGCCATTGACATTTTTTGGGTAATGTCATCAGCCAGCATCCCCAGCCTCTTTAGTTACATTTAACGGTCGGCCAGCAACAGCAATATTTAGCCAGCGACAACTAGGAAATATGCCCTGTGAAAATACACATACAGCCTATTATAACTGTACTGCATGTGGACAAGGACAGACTGTAAAGAGGCTGAAGGCCATCAGCAGGATAAAGATCTCAGAAAGGATGAATGTTCTCTAAGATAAACAGCACTTTGCTACCTACATGACATTTATCTCCTTTAACAAACCTACCAGTGCTTATAAAACCAAAACCAAAATCTCTTCCTATGCAGTTTGTCAATGGTTTGTCAATATGCTTTCACGATCACAGATTGAGCACATTGTCAATACGGCTCTCTTTATAGTGAGAAGCTATATCAAAAAAATGCTTTTGGCCCTTCTAAACCAGTTGACCTGTGTTCAAAGATCAGGCAGTACATTATGGTTCCAAAGAATTTGGTCTGACAAATTTCTGAATTAATTTGCAGGGATCACAAATTTCAAACTTGCTGAATCCAATGCATACCCATGGTAGCAGAGAACCCAAACCTCACCACTAATTTCCTAGCCAGCACAGAAATAAAAATTTGGTGCTTCTAGAATTTGTTAAGATTTGTGGGTGCATTTGTCTAGGTGAAAGAACTAAGAAAGGGTTCTTTACAATAAGTCTGTATTGTAATATTTTTGAATTTTTGAATGCTTGTACTAATAATTGATTTATAAATCATTACAGTATTTACATAAATTGTGCTAAAATACGAGGCCCCGATGAAGCGGGTCAGTCCGTGAAACGCGTAGGACATTTATTTGGATTCTCTTACCAGGATATCCGTACCCTGGACAACCAAGCTGTAACTGATTTTAAAAGTTTTTTGTCTTTTCCCCTTTTTTTAATGGAACTATATGTAAAATAAAGATTTGTTCATTTTTAAATTCTACTAGTTTTGGTATTCATTAGACCTTACAGGGTACATGTAAAGTCCCACCAATCTTGTTACAATATAGTAAATGTTCTTTCTGGGATGGTACCTTGGTAGGGTCATAATTATCCCCCACCCATCCCCCACATCTCCTTATAATGTTTTTATAATAGTGATCCTTCAAGTAAGTGCTAGGCCCATATTTATATAGCAGCGTATGTGACATTCACCAAACATCCACAGAAGGCTAACTGTTCCCTGTAATTTAAAGTGGTTGTAAAGGTTCACTTTTTAAAAAAAAATAACAAACATGTCATACTTACCTCTTCTGTGCAAGGGTTTTGCACAGAGTGACCCCAATCCTCCTCTTCTGGGGTCTCCCAGCGGCGCTCCTGACTCCTCCCCGCATCGAGTGCCCCATCGGAGAAGCGCTCTCCCTCTGGGCACCCGTGCGGGTGTGCTCCCGGGTCCTGCTTCTGCGTCCTTTAACACAGACAGCAGGACTTGGCCCCACCCTTGGCTCCCGCATCATTGGATTTGATTGACAGCAGTGGGAGCCAATGGCTGTGCTGCTATCAATCTATCCAATCAGGACCCGAGACACCGGCTGCTTGATCAGGCTCAGAAAGATCAGGGAGGCTCTGGGAGGCTGCTGCATCACTGGAGGATTTTTTACCTTAATGCATAGAATGCATTAAGGTGAAAAATCGTGAGACTTTAAAACCCCTTTAACCTTCCTAGCGGTATTCCCGAGTGTGGCTCGGGGTCGATTTTCAGTACCAAGAGCGGTAACCCCGAGCCACACTCGGGCTTGCATCGCTGGATCCAGGCAATGTTACTCACCTTGTCCCCTGGATCCAGCGATGTCCTCCCGCGGTGTCAGCGTGTCTGCGGGCTGTGTCCGCCACTCCAATGCCTCTGTGTGCCGGGCTCCGTTCCCTGCGAGCATCGCGTCGCACGGGGGCGGAGACTGGCGGGAAATTCAAAAAGTGAAACACACACAGTACATACAGTACACTGTAATCTTACAGATTACATTACTGTATGAAAACATTTCACATCCCCTTTGTCCCTAGTGGTTTGCCCAGAGCCCTGCATGCACTTTTATATAATAAATGTCATTCTTTCTGCCTGGAAACATGAGAATGTCCATAGCAACCAAAAAGTGTCCCTTTGCATCAAAAGTGGTTTTTGATCAGCTAGAAAACAGCGATAGTAAATAAGAATCATTTGCAGAATTGAGTGATACTGATTTTAGGGGAAATTTATCATCAGAAACTGAAAGTGACGACAGCGACAATTCTGCAACTGAGCAAATTTCTGCGTTTTTGGTTTGATTACATTATTGAATAAATGCAAAATAATTGTACCGCTTTCAGCACCAAAAATCAGACATAACCATACCGCCAGGGATACTAACCATTGCAGGCCTATAGTACATAACGCCATATCTCCATGCAGAAAACCATTACCGCTTTCAGCAATAAATTCCAGACTCAGTCATACCGCCAGGGAGGTTAAAAGCACTAGGAATATTTACCTGCAGTGAATATTTGGTGAATGTCACATTCACTTTTCCCTGTGAAAAACCAACGATACCTGTAAGAGTACAAAGGTCCGTCTTTCTTACTGTAAATAATATATTTTCACGTACG
>BLSH010216864.1:790667-806900 GCA_018402905.1 Glandirana rugosa | reverse complement strand
ATACCTATGGTTTACCGAACAGACTACAGAAACCTCCTCAAACAGTATCTCACAAAAGTGAGTACACCCCTCACATTTTTGTAAATATTTTATTTTATCTTTTCATGTGACAACACTGAAGAAATGACACTTTGCTACAATGTAAAGTAGTAAAAATACAGCTTGTATAGCAGTGTAAATTTGTGCCCCCTCAAAATAACTCAATACACAGCCATTAATATAAAGTTAATATGACAGTCCAATTATAGATCAATAGAGGTCTGTGTGAATAGAGTTGAAGGGTTCACGCCACACCACCGTGCCCTGCAAGTCTCCTTACGAGAAAAAGATGGGATAACAGCATATGAACACAAGCTTTACTCCAAACTCCTCCAAAGACATCAGACAAGCCATTTGGTATCCATAACACAAACACTTTTATAGGAACACTCTTCAAAAGCAATATGCAGGTATATGGCTCTATAGATCATGACAGCTTCCACTGATATGGATATCCTTTCCACCGTAGCTCTCACCAAAAGGCATCATATGGATAAAGAGAGGGAAAGCCAATAGTGAAGCCCGTCAGGTTTAAAAATAGAGTTTATTAAAATTCTACTTACATTCAATAAATGAGAACAAGCCTGTAGTGAAAACCATTTTTTTATACCATTTTAAAGTGTTGATCAAGCAATCCTTGCTAGCTGCTGACGTTTTGTGTTTATAGCGCGGATATCACACACTTCTTTTTTGCACACAGCCATTAATGTCTAAACCGCTGGCTAGAAAAGTGAGTACACCCCTTAGTGAAAATTTCTAAATTGGGCCAAATTAGTCATTTTCCCTCCACGGTGTCATGTGATTCCTTAGTGTTACAAGATCTCAGGTGTGAATGGGGAGCATGTGTGTTAAATTTGTTGTTATTGCTCTCGCTCTCTCATACTGGTCACTGGAAGTTCAACATGGCACCTCATGGCAAAGAACTCTTTGGATCTGAAAAAAACAATTGTTGCTCTACATAAAGATGGTCTAGCCTATAAAAAGATTGCCAAGACCCTGAAACTGAGCTGCAGCACGGTGGCCAAGACCCTACAGCGGTTTAACAGGACAGGTTCCCCTCAGGACAGGCCTTGCCGTGGTCCACCAAAGAAGTTGATTGCTTGTGCTCAGTGCCATATCCAGAGGTTGTCTTTGGGAAATAGACATATGCGTGCTGCCAGCATTGCTGCAGAGGTTGAAGGGGTTGGGGGTCAGCCTGTCAGTGCTCAGACCATACGCTGCACACTGCATCAAACCGGTCTACATGGCTGTTGTCCCAGAAGGAAGCCTCTTCTAAAGGTGATGCACAAGAAAGCCCACAAACAGTTTGCTGAATACAAGCAAACTAAGGACATGAATTACTGGAACTATGTCCTGTGGTCTGAGGAGACCAAGATAAACTTATTTGGTTCAGATGGTGTCAAGCGTGTGTGGTAGCAACCAGGTGAGGAGTGCAAAGACAAGTGTGTCTTGCCTACAGTCAAGCATGGTGGTGGGAGTGTCATGGTCTGGGGCTGCATGAGTGCTGCCTGCACTGGGGAGCTACAGTTCATTGAGGGAACCATGAATGTTAACATGTACTGTGACATACTGAAGCAGAGCACGATCCCTTCCCTTGGGAGACTGGGCCGTAGGGCAGTATTCCAACATGATAACGACCCCAAACACACCTCCAAGATGACCACTGCCTTGCTAAAGAAGCTGAGGGTAAAGATGATGGACTGGCCAAGCATGTCTCCAGACCTAAACCCTATTGAGCATCTGTGGGGCATCCTCAAACAGAAGGTGGAGGAGCGCAAGGTCTCTAATATCCACCAGCTCCATGATGTCATCATGGAGGAGTGGAAGAGGACTCCAGTGGCAACCTGTGAAGCTCTGGTGAACTCCATGCCCAAGAGGGTGAAGACAGTGCTGGAAAATAATGGTGGCCACACAAAATATTGACACTTTGGGCCCAATGTGGACATTTTCACTTAAGGGTGTACTCACTTTTGTTGCCAGTGGTTTAGACATTCATGGCTTTGTGTTGAGTTATTTTTGAGGGGCCAGCAAATTTACACTGTTATACACGCAGTATACTCACTACTTTACATTGTAGCAAAGTGTAATTTCTTCAGTGTTGTCACATGAAAAGATATAATAAAATATTTACAAACATGTGAGGGGTGTACTCACTTTTGTGAGATACTGTATATATACATAGACAAATACTCCCCATACACACATGGCACAGCCATGCACACGTGTTGTATACATAAAGTATATACCATATGATGCACCCTATTTCACTACACATTATATAATCCAAAACGCAATGATGCAAAACAGAGAAAGCAGAAAATGTTTATAGCTTAAAAAAGAATTCCATATATGTATTTTTTTTACATAGTTACATGTAAGCTTGAATTCTATATTCCTGTGTTTTCAGAAAATATATGGTTGGGGAAGGGGGTGTGCCCTCAAAAACCGTTCAAGTGAAAAATAACGAAAACTGTTTACAAAAGGTAAAAAATGGGAGGTGGGGCAATTTAATTAGTAACTGAATACAACACTGTCAGATAGGATCAGGATGCAGGTTTATAACTAGGGCACTATTGTTTCTATAAGAAATTCTGCAGTGGTATGGTGGATAGAACATGTACACCATTGCTTTAAATATTTCAAAGTAATGAAGCCAAAGCAGTAGCCGACAGTCAGTCAACTATAATTTTCAGAAGACGAGATTATCAATGGCAATCTACAAATTTTTCTCATGACTGGTCTCCTATAACATACGTATAGTACTCCACTTGTTAGTGCCTTTCATAATTCAACAATACATATTGGGTAATATGTAGAAACATTGAATAGCAGAACACAAGACCTATACAGCCTAACAAGCAGAAAGGTGCAGTTAGTTTTTCTTGAAAACGTGTGTTTCATTTACTGACTGCGACTAGTCTTTGGAAGGTTCCACACTTAATATACTTGATTACTGTATGGTCTAGGTCAGCCTTTCTCAACCTTTTCAACACAGAGGAATCCTTGAAATAATTCTCTGGTCTCGGGGAACACCTGCTAATCATCTACAGCTCATGATACATTAGTGTGATGGTCAGTGGGAAGAATGCTCCTTAGACTTGTGGACATTGGGAAGAATTACCCCCTTATAGATAGCTAAAAAGATCAATAGTATCATTGGGAATTTATCTGAGAGGTAGAAATTGACCATTGCTCAAGGAACCCCTAGCAACCTCTGGAAGAACCCTAGGGTTCCACGGAACCCTGGTTGAGAAACCCTGATCTAGGTATTGCTCTCAAAGATATATCCAATTGGGCAGCTATGGGTTCTACTGCTATAACCATGCCCAGTTTTTTTTTTTTTTGGTTTTGTTTCATAAGGATTTTATTGAGAAAAAAAAAGAAGACCAACTGAACTTTTACAGTGGCACATTATACCCAGGTCTTCATCAATTCTTTATTTTTGTACCTTTAATGCACCAAGGACGCACTGACTGGATCTGCTGTTCAAGACAATAAATCAATTTGGGGTATTAATTCAGGATACATATTTCCTTGAAACAATGAGATTATTATGAATTTATTTTTAAAATATGTTTGCCTGGTGTTTGTTTTGTTTTGCTTTGGATCCCAGTCTTATGTGCCATTTTTGTGTCTACCTGGGCATTTTTTAATGCTTTCATATTTGTGGGTCTACAGAGGAAATATTTTTTTTTATTTATGACTATGGGTATAGACTGACTGTTAACTGATGTGTGCAAATATGAGTTTTTCCAGTATTCAGTCCCATATATCATTTTTATTTTAGTCAGAGAGGTTTGAAGGGACAAATGGCTTGTACATTTAAAATGATGCAGTGTCTAAGACCTGTGTGTGCAAAAGTTTATACAATAATCAGCTATTTGGAATTATAGCTGTGGTATAGGCCAGCAGAATAGACTACACTTCCAAGGGTTGTTTGCCAGAGACAAACAGAAAAGTTAAAGTAACATTTTCAGGCTTGAATATTTTAGGCTGTAACTGATAGGTTTCCATCCACTCTTTGTCTAAGGTTTGTGGTGCACAAAGAAGCCTGTTTCCGGATAAATAAAAATAGACTGCAAATAACAGCGTTCATAAGGGTTTTGTTCTTTAAGAGTCTCAAAAACACCACTGTTCTTTCAGTAAGAAATAAAAAGCCTTAGTACATCAGACGGTATAAGAACATTACTGGATGTTTAGAGACAAAGCATACCCATGTGCAGGCTGACTGTTCTTCAAAAGTGTGTATGGCTAATGGAAAGGACTTGCAGAAATCCCTTGAGTGCAATGTCACTTACAGGGCAATGCACTCAAAGGAGAAGGTTTGACTTTTTGTAAACTAGCAAAGATATTTAAAAATATGTCAATGTCAGTAACAATGGCATTTTTCCAGCATGAAAAAAAAAATGTTCTGAATAAAAAAAACAAAAACAAAAATAGGTATTGTGTAGAACATTATTGAAAATAATAATTGTATTATTATTATACAGGATTTATATAGCATCAACAGTTTGCACAGCGCTTTACAATATTAGGGCAAACAGTACAGTTACAATACAATTCAATACAGGCGATATCAGAGGGCCCTGCTCGTTAGAGCTTACAATCTAGAAGGAAGGGCTTTATTAACCACCTCAATACTGGGCACTTTCACCCCCTTCTTGCCCAGGTAATTTTTCAGCTGCCAGCGCTGTCACACTTTGAATGACAATTGCCCAGTCATGCTACAGTGTAACCATGTGCATTTTTTTATCATTTTCTTCACACAAATAGAGCTTTCTTTTGGTGGTATTTAATCACTGCTGGGTTTTTATTTTTTATTAAAAAAAAAAAAACCAAAAATTGAAAAAAAAATGTCTTAGTTTTTGTCAGTACATTTTGTAAATAAGTACATTTTCTCATTCACTGATGTGTGCTGATGAGGCAGCACTGATGGGCACTGATAGGCTGCACTGATGGGTACTGATGAGGTGGCACTGATGGGCACTGATGAGGCAGCACTTGTGGGCACTGATTAGGTGGCACTGGTGAGGAGGCACTAATGTGCCACACTTATGGGCACTGATAGTTGGCACTGATGGGTGGCACTGGTGGGCACTGATGGGTGGCACTGGCAGACACTGATAGGTGGCCCTGGTGGGCACTGCTGGTGGCACTGATGGGCACAGGTAGGCGGCACAGATAGGCAGCACAAATAGGCGGAACAGATGGGCATTGATGGGTGGCACTGATGGGCATTAATGGGCAGCAGTGATGGGCATTGATGGGCAACACTGATAGGTGGCACTAATAGCCAGCACTGACTTGCATCACTAATGGGCACTGATTGGTGCCACTGCTGAGCACTTGTGGGCACTGACTGCTGGCACTGGCGGGCACTTGCTGCTGGCACTGGTGGGCACTTGTGGGCACTGACTGCTGGCACTGACTGCTGGCACTGGTGGGCACTGACTGGTGGCACTGATGGGCACTTAGTGCTGGCACTGGTTGCTGGCACTGTAATCAGGGCACTGATCATCAGTGCCCTGATTACATCCCTATACGTCCTTTGTGTGAGGAGATGCCGCTGATTGGCTCTCCTTGCCACACACTCTGTCAGTGTGAGGCGAGGAGCGCCGATTACTGGCACTTCCTTGTTTACATGTGACTGGCTGTGATTGGTCACAGCCGATCACATGGTTTAAGAGCTGCAGCTCTTTACACAGATGGGGGTTGAGCTGTGCCCTGGCAACACGGCGTGACCACAATCGACACGCTGTGTGCCCGCTAGGGCTTGTGGAAGCGCGCTTGCTGGGTGACATCATATGACATCATCCCAGAACGAGAGCCGCACTGCCCCGCTGTCATTTGACGATGGGTGGGTGGTAAGTAGTTAATGTATACAACGGAAGTAAGATAAACTACTTAAAGCAGAACTTCAGTCATTTTTCATCTTTCCATCTATTAAATCCTCTGCTCTTGTTGTTTTAACTTTGGATAGTGAATTTTTTTTTTCTGCCAGTAAATACCTTATACAGCCCACTTCCTGTTTCTTGGCTGGAAAAAAGCCTCGGCATTTGACATCATGCACAGCTCTCTTTCTCACTCTCATGAGAGTTTGTCAGGAAGGGAGGGGGGGTGAGTCATAAGAGGGCCAATGAGAGCTGCAGAGCTGGAGGTGTGTGTCTGTGCAAATCCAGGAAGTGAACAGGCAGCAGCTTCAGCTGCCCACAGTTAAAATGATTGCAGCCAGACTCAGTGGAGGGAAATTTCTTCAGCATATTTGGCAAGTACAGAATCACAGTGCAAAGTGGTTAGAGGGAAGCTTCAGAATGGCAAATATGTTTTTATTACAAATTATGTGAGCAGACTGCAGTTCCTCTTTAAACAATGAATGATTTCTATGAAAGGGAGAAGAGGTCATCACCTTAAAACATTAGCAAAAAACTGAGGTCTCCAAGACTAGGGTATGGTTATGAGGTTATGTCCAGGGGCCATGTCCAGCAAAGCTTTGCCAGTGTCCAATCATGCGAAGATGACAGCCTATAACCCAGGGTCTATGAATACCCAGCCTGTGTCCCATACTGTACAATTAAGATCAGTCTGTTAATCCCAGGCACATAAAAACACCTTTTTATAGCTTTTTATTTTTAAAATGGTAACAATTATTTTAACACACATGTAGCAGAATTGCCAGAATTAATCTTGACACCATCCTTCTCTGATCCTTTGCACAAAAACTGGGAGAGGGAAGGGTAGCAGTAGGCACCAATTAGGCCTCATACACACCGGCGTTATAAAAAATGAGCTGTAAAGCTAACACCGATCCCAGGAAAAAAGCGGCGTTAAAAAATGCGGTTTTATCAGTGTTTTGCATTGGCGTCAGTTGGCGCATTGGCTAGCCACGCTAGCTTTTAGCAGCGTTTCTCTGTCTCTATTCAAAATCAATGGTTCCCTATGGGAGCCCATTGATTTGAATAGAAGTCGCACCAGAAGTCGGATCATGATGATCCAACTTGCGGTGCGACTTGTGTGCTGAGGATCTTGAAGGGGAACTCCCCGCCAAAAAATTGTCGTGGGGTTCCCCCCAGGATGATACCAGACCCTTCAGTCTAGTATGGATTTTAAGGGGAACCCCCACGCCAAAATAAATGGGGTGGGGTCCACCCCAAGATCCATATGAGATCCTTATCCAAACATGCAGCCCAGCAGGAAAGAGGGGTGAACACACACGCCCCCTCCTGGACCATACCAGGCCACATGCCCTCAACATGGGGGGTGGGTGCTTTGGGGCAGGGGGGCCCTGCGTCCCCCACCCCACAGCACCTTGTCCCCATGTTGATGGGGACAAGGGCCTCTTCCTGACAACCCTTGCCGTTGGTTGTCGGGGTCTTCGGGCAGGGGGCTTATCGGAATCCAGAAACCCCCTATAACAAGGGGCCTCTGGATGGCATCAGTGGGTGACCCTCTGACTTCTGGTGCAACTTCTATTCAAATCAATGGGCTCCCATAGGGAACTATTGATTTTGAATAGAGGCAAATAGCGCCTGACAAGGTGTAATGCTCTGTATACAGCATTAAACCGCGTTTAGCAGCTTTTAGTAGCGTCTGGCCTTTTTAACAGCTCTAGCACTGGAGCGTCAGAACGGCTGGTCCTGGGTTTTTTTTTTTGGAGTTTAAAAACGCCTATGCCACTTACAGCTCAAAAATGTGTGTATGAGGCCACTGAATAACATGGAGAGGCGTTTTTAAGCTGTAAAAAAAGCTCCTAAATGCGGCTGTAAAAACGTCTTTGTGTATGAGGCCTTAGGTTCTGCTGTATACGCATGTGCTGACACATGTAAGCAGAACTGATGACTTGTTAGTGTCTTGCTGCTCTTTCACTGTCCAATCAGAATGGTGAGTGCAGGAAGGTTGCTCCACTGTATTTCTTAAAGTGGAATAAGATTTTCTTAAATTTATATTTACTTTTAAGGTCCCCCCCCCCCCCACAACACACACACATTCACACCCGACCACCTCTTACTAATAGCTAATTAATAGTAATTTTACTCACCTTAAAGTGAAATTAAACCCTTTTACCCTTAACAGCCAAGAAGCTGCCATCATGTCCTCTGTTCGATCTGCAGTTGCCATGGTGATGCACGTGCGATAACTTATGACATCAGCCATCTGATGGCTTGACAACTCGGAGAGCAGGAGCAACTGTAACTGTTCTCATTCAGGGTATGCCTTATTATGGAAAACAGTTAGACTGGTGGCTTTGGATATGCTTTAATTCTTTGGCCATGTGATGTTCTGGTCCTGAATGTTCTCACTTCTTCCATGTCCATGATGGGGATACTTTACTGGCTGTCCAATGGCAGGGTTCTCTCAGGATCCAGAAGTGAGACTGAAGTGATGACATGAGTGTGAAGGAACCAGCTGGCACAAGCATACTGTATATGAAGTGCTGTATTAGTGGTTCACTGCACATGGCGCCAGTGGGAGACACAGATGATGGATTAAACTTCTTCAAAAGGTATTTAAAAAATACACTAAATAGGTAAGAGTGAGGTGCAAGAGGAATGGGAGAGGTTTGAATTTTCCCCGGTTTTAAAATTCAAGAAGCCAGTGGTATTAAAAGAACAAAAAGACGACAACTTTTTCTGCAATATTCACTTGAATTCAGAGCTGTCCTCCACAGTAACACTTTTTCACCAGTACATGCCCTTCTTCCAGTTGGAATCATGTCCAGTGACATTCAATACATTTCCTTTGAGCCCAAAGCACCATTTTGTTTTGTTTTTTAAGTGCCGGGAGCACAGGTAGAAGTGGGAGGGGAGTTCACAAAAAAGTATTCTTGTGCTTTCGCTATGACAGAGTTTGGTGTCACCCCCCTGGCTGTGCTCTGTAGCAGAGGTGTATGTATCACAGGAAAAGCTGGACAAAATGACAGATCTTCTGGAAGAAAACACAGCACACATATATGTATTTCAAGTGTATGTTTAGCTGTTTGCTGGGAGCCCAACTTAAATAATAGAGCTTTTTACCTTTGTCTTAAGTTTTTAAAGGGACTGTCCTTTTCGCCATTCAGGACAAAATTACAGGTTCTCTTGAGATCAGCAATTCACCTCCCCCAACACACACACTGATACTGACCTTCCTTGTGCTCCTCTACCCCTCTGTTGCACTGTCAGAGCAATGAATCCAAACCCGGTATGTGCTCTATGATAATCTAAGC
The DNA here is from genome assembly GCA_018402905.1 of Glandirana rugosa. Classification (NCBI taxonomy): domain Eukaryota; kingdom Metazoa; phylum Chordata; class Amphibia; order Anura; family Ranidae; genus Glandirana; species Glandirana rugosa. The sequence continues at coordinate 797,659 of BLSH010216864.1, read as the reverse complement.
TTACACATGGTTTCCTCACCTCTTTCATGTAACAGTATTCGAATCTGGCAATTGGTCGCTCAAGCTTCAGGTCTTCAGGCCTGGGAGAAGGTCCTATTTCCTCCCCCAGCTGGAAACATTGAACTATAATTTGAACTTTTTTTTATCCTTGTGGATCTTGCTTTTACCGTTTTACTGTTTTGGCATCTATTTATTATCTCTTATACCATCTGATTTGAGGTATGCCATATCTTTGGCTAAATTTGTCTTTGCCATATAGTCAAAAATACTCACAAAAGAAACCATGAGCCTCTCAGCGAAGCAGTATTTAATATTTTCCAGTTTAGCAGCTTCCTCACACCTTCAATACACACACAGCAACATCTACTCATTACCTGCACAACCTACGGATCAGATCTTCAGAGCGACGTCCAATTCGGTGTGGGAAGTCTACCTTTTCAATTCCTTTCAACACCATGTTATAAATTTTGATGGGATCTGTCCCTGAGAAAGGTGGGCTGGAAAAAGAAAACACATTCATGAAAGAAGCCATGCCCCAAGAATTGTTTGTTATAATAAGAAACTTTTTTCCTGCCCTTAAGAGAACTTTATGTTCCTAAATAACCAGGCTGTTGAGTAAGTAGACTAATGCCCCGTACACACTATCCGAAAATCGGACGGAAAATACCGCTTTCGATGCGGTCGTACGATAATCGCATCGTTAGTACAGAGCTTTCGAGAGCCGATCACGACAGTTCATCCGATGTTTTCCGTCTGGACATTATCGGACATGCAGGAAAAATTTTCTCGCGCGGTGCCCGATCGTACGATTTTCGTTTCATCAGTACAGCTGTCGTTCAAAAATGCAATACAAATACACTGCACACATCACATCGCTTCCGATTTTTTATTCTGTCGTGCGAGAATTTTCGTCACTAAAGTAAACTCTTCCGATTTGATCTGAGATTAGCATGCGAAAAAAAACGGACGATATGTCGTCCGATTTTCGGATAGTGTGTATGGGACGTAGGTCTTTGCTTTGACATGCTGTAACTTCAGCGATAAACATTCAGTGCTGAAAATATAAACTGCTAATACATACTGTACAAGACACATCCCAAATAAAATGAACAAACTGAAATTAATTGGGATAGACCAAGACTATGACTTAGTGGATATAAAATACATTCTGGCCATGACTGGATAATGAATTTGGATGGCTGTATTGAGTATGAAAAGTGTAGATAAAAAAAGGAGGACAGTTATCTGCCAAAACTTGTTAATCAGCTTTAAAGTGTGAGTTCACCTTCACAAAGTTTTATTTTTTAAAATCCCCTGTGCAATTCTACGCCCTCTGAATAGTACATACCAGCAGCCCTCCTGTTGTAAATGATGCCCATCCTTTCATTAGACATGCAGCTGATGGGGGGCCTTTCCACAAAAATCACTGGCCCCTCATTCACCTCCTTCCTGCCTAAACAGTTCAGTATTGTGCCACTTAGATGTTCAAACTGCCTGTGTGGGCAGTGCACTTTACCCACTCTAATTGTGCTCAGTAGTGGCCACTCCAGGCTATTTAAACTCACACTATGCACACTTCTCTAGCTGTGCTCATTTTCAGAAAAAAGGACTTTTGCACACAGGTCAACTGAGCCCATTCAGCATAATTGCCTGTGTATTTCCTCTGCCCAGACAGAGGTGCACAACCTGTCATTGACATGAATAGCTTGGTGCTGCTGTACACGTATATACGGAAGTGCTATCGTAAAAACGAGTACAGTGTATAGGCATATGCAAAAATAGAAAATTGTAGTTCATAAGAATGAATATTTCAATGAACAGAGCAGCCACCGGCACAAGAGACTCTTCTCATTCAATACCATCCATACCTTGTACTGATAAAAAAAAATGAACTATGCTTAAACTTTAATGCAAAAAGAGGTACCAGTGGTGTACCTACAGGGATCACAGGGGTTGCAATAGCAACCTGGCCCCATACTGCAGGAAGCCCATGTGGCCCCCTGTACACCTGGAAAGGAGGATCAGCGGAGGCGGCTGCATATAGAACAATGGATCTCTCCATTTTCCTCCTGCAGCTGCTAAATGCTTGCGGGAGGGGGACGAGGAAAAGCCTGCATTCAGTGGCTTCAGGAGAAAAATGGAGAGATTGATTCCTCTCTATGCAGCTGCCTCTGTCACTCCTCCTATCCAGCTTCCTTCTGCTGCCCTGCTTGTGCACTCCAGCCCCCCTATGCTCTATCCAGCCCCCCCCTCGCCCCTGCATCTCTTCCGGGTTCCCCCCCTCCCCTCTCCCTCTGACTCTATCTGTCAGGATGGAGAGTGGGGAAGGGGCCACTAAATGTGTAATTTACTGGCTTCTTCCTTTTCTGAATGGAGAGTCAGTGATCTGTACTGATCACTGACTCTGTCCAGTCATAACTGAGGCATAGTAAAATGGGAAGCTCTGTACAGAGCTATTCCTGTCCATTCATTCTGTGCAGCTGAGGCTGCAGAGAAGGAGATTGAGAGCTGTGTCCTCAATCTCCTTTCTCTGTCTCAAAGGTGCAACATCAGAAGTGTGTTTAGACCCCTGATATCTCACCAAAGGCCCCAATGGGGCTCCTAAAAGATTGTAAAAAGTAATAGAACAATAATGTAAAAAAAAAAGTTAAAAAAAAAATTAAGAAAATAAAAAAATAAAAAACTACTGACACCAGTGGTGGAACTACCCGAGTCACAAAGGTCGCATCGCGACCAGGTCCTGGCGTTGCATCACCAGGCTTGGAGGGAAGGGCCCCAGCAGGGAGTCAGGGGGCCCTTCATGGTTTCTTGCACCAGGGCCCTGAGAGTTATGCCACTGAGAGGTACGTTTATTAAACTAAGATTAAGGTTATTCAAAAAATTCAGATCAGCAAAACACTTGGCTCAGATGCATTTTATGATCAGTATAGGTAAAATAAAGAGGTATTTCATGAAGATAAAAAATAAAACTTTATCACTTGTAAAAAAAAAATTCTAGTTCCATCTGTCTTGCAGGGACCTAGCAACAAAAGCAGTGCTCCATCGTTCTGTGCACACAGTGAGCAACATGTGAACGAGGGATGAGCTTCTCAAGGACTGGCTCATAGACAAGAATGTGCAACATGTTAGAAGCCCCCACCTCTCCATCTATCTACAGGTTACGGGCAGGTGAACAGAGCACTGCTTTGGTTGCTAGGTTTGGTGGAAACTGCAGATCGGCAGAGATTTAACAGTCATTTTCCTCTGTGGGTGATGAGATTTTATTCTTATGTTCATACAATCCCAACATATCACACTTATTTCCCCAAATGGTAATCACAAGGTAATCATAATAATTTTTATTTGGTGCTCAGTTACTGATAGAGCACTATATAATATTTTTTTAAACTGACTTCCTAGAAGTTTGTGGAGACACAAGCATTATAGCATATGCATTGTCTTGGATTGCGAGACAACACAGTGCTCTGTTGAGAACAAGCCCTGGTGGCTGGAAGAGTAATGTGCTTATTTTTGATAATGACACAAAATTATAGAGAGTGAATACAATCCAGAAGTATAGTAATATTACAGAGTCATCTGGACAAAATAGCACATGGAATTTCATACTGATGGAAGTAAGGCTATGAACCTAGGTTATACTAGTAGCTTCCCCCCTATTTATTATACAGCTTATAGTTGAGAAAAATAAACTCTGAGAATGACTGGTTATTAGTGACTAGCTGTAAGCTATGCAGCACATCACAATACCAAATTGCAGCTGCAGAACTCAATAGAATCTTGGAATACATTACTAGGGAGCTAAAATACCTAGTGCAATAAGTATATTGCCCTTGTATAAATCACTGAATATGAAGTACAGATTTGGGCATCGCATTGGAAAAAGGCATGATTTGTTTCAATTGGCTACAACAGTAAGCAAATAAATGAACCTTCTTCTTGCTCATCACCTGTATATAAATGTTATGTTGTAAACATCCTTCACCTTAGAAATAGGGCATTTAGGAATCAATGACTTTGGGCGTGAAAGGAAACAAGGAAGAGAAGAGGACTTACAGTTTATCTAATTAGTGTGTATAATAGACGTGTGCAATTCATTTCCGTCCGAATCTAAATTCAGATGAATTTTTGGTTATTAGGAGATTGGGATGTATCCAAATCTCTGGATGACAATAGTAACAAATTTCACTGAAATTCATTAAGTTTCGTTCAGTTTATTTGCTTTCTAACAAATTACACATTTTCTGTACATTTTGAATTTGGATCGGTTGAGAAAAAAATTGACTAATCCAAATTCTGTGTGAAGAATAGCTGGTTGTTAAGGTGTGGGCCGGGAAACCAGCCATGCACTTAACAACCGATGACTCACCAGCTTTCAGCAGGCTGAAATGTAAACAATAGAATGCCATCAATAAAAAATTCTGAGAAAAATCAGCCTTTAAGGGGAACCCCGCACCAAAGTCTATAAAAAAGGCGTGGGTTCCCCCCAAAATCCATACCAGACCCTGATCCAAGCAGTGTGCTTTGGGGCAGTGGGGGCTCTTCTCTTTCCTAAAGCACCTTCTCCCCGTGTTGATGGGGACAAGGGCCTCTACCCCACAACCCTGGCCCAGTGGTTGTTGGGGTGCGGGGGGTAACATATCAGAATCTTAAAGCCCCCTTTAACAAGGGGGCTCCCAGTTCCTGGCCCAGTCCATGTCAATCATTCACTAAAAAAAAATTAAAGTTAATAAAAACAGTAGTGCTTGTTGGGCGGCTTCTAGATTCCATTAAGCCCCCCTCCCGCAAACCCCCACAACCACCGGGCCAGGATTGTGGCAAAAAAAGCCCTTGTCCCCATCAACATTCTGAATTTTTCATTGCTGACATTCTTTTGTTTACATTTCAGCGTGGACACATGCTGAAAGCTGAAGATTCATCGGTTGTTATGGATGCGGCGGCCGGCTTCCCGCCCGCTCATTAACCACTTCAGCCCCTGAAGGTTTTCCCACTTTAGGACCAGAGCACTTTTTGCGATTCGGCACTGTGTTGATTTAACTGACAATTGCGCGGTCGTGCGACATTGTACCCAAACTAAATTTGCGTTCTTTTTTTCCCACAAATAGAGCTTTCTTTTGGTGGTATTTGATCACCTCTGCATAATTTCTGATCACCGCTATAAACAAAAGAAGAGCGACAAAAACCCAAATTTCTTACTTTTTGCTAAAATAAAAATCCAAAAAAAAATATATCGGTTTCGGGACGATTTATATTCTTCCTCATATTTTTGGTAAAAAAAAATCGCAATCTGCGTTTATTGATTGGTTTGCGCAAAAGTTGCAGCGTTTACGGATGATGAGAATTCATTTCTGGGATTTTAATTTTTTTAAATTTTTTACTAGTAATGGTGGGGACCATTGGCATTTATACAGCTATCAGTGCTATAAAATTGCACTGATTACTGTGTAAATGCCATTGGCAGTGAAGGGGTTAACCTGCAGGGGGCGCTCTAAGGGTTAACTGTGTTCCCTGGGCGTGTTCTAACTGTGTGTGGGCTGCCCTGGCTGGGGGAAGGGGGTGATCACGGCTTCCATATACAGGAAGCCTGTGATCACCACCCTTCCCCCTCTATGAGAATGGAGATCCGTGTTTACTTACACGGACCTTCGTTCTCTCACTGCGGGGGGGCCATTGCGGGTAGCCGGCGGCGATCGAGTCCGCCCTACCTGCTCCCTGCCCCCCCAACACAGTGAGCATGCAAGCGCTCCTCCGGCGGCGCGCGCTCACAATACTAGTTATCGCAGCCGCCGTCAGGTGACGGTGTTTCGTGATAACGAGCCACCTTGTTGCCGTCACGCTGTGGTGGGCGGTCGGCAAATGGTTAACAACCAACTATTCTTCACACAGAATTCAGATTGGTCAATCATTTTTTGACCGATCTGAAATCAATTTTGGGATTAGTTAGAAACTGAATAAACAAAACAAAACAAAATAAAATCAAACAAAGTCCGAAAAGAATCAACAAAACAATAAACATAACAAGTCTATCCTGAAAATAAATTAAACTGATTTTTTTCCGTTCTGTACGTGTCTAACGTATAAACATATCAAAGTTGATTGGGCATACTATACAACCGAGAAGGGGATATCAAAGTAGATTTTACCATCTGTATATTAAGGGATTCTACCAGCGGCGGCTGGTGTGGGAGGGGCGCTGGGGCGCCGCCTCCCCGCCGGCAAAAGACGAAAGAAAAAAAAAAATCAACCCCGCCCACCTACAGGTGGCGCCGGTACATTGACTTTCTTTTTTTCTTTTCGGCTCCTTGGCTGTCACATGACAGCCAAGTAGTGAGCCTATTGGTCGGCCATTAAAGCCTATGCATGTGCGCTTGTTCCTGCGGCCATGCATAGGCTGATTGGCTGCCCTGAGCCTCTGCTCAGGGTGATTGGATGCGGGGCCGGGGGCGGGTCACTGTGGCAGCGGAGGTGACTTCCGCTCCCACAGAGACCATGACCGCCCGGGGACCGACGAGGGGGGGACAGCCGCTCTCCGTGTGCCGAACTCTGCAGACCCAGCGCGCTCTCGCATGCCGAATCTCTGCAACAAGAATCCTGCCTGCTGGATGGGGTAAGTGCAGGGGGGGGACGGCTCTGCAATGTACCCCACCTATCTCACTGGCTGCAAACTGCCCCCACCTATCTCACTGGCTGCAAACTGCCCCCACCTATCTCACTGGTTGCAAACTGCCCCCACCTATCTCACTGGCTGCAAACTGCCCCACCTGTGTCACTGGCTGCAAACTGCCCCCACCTGTGTCCCTGGCTGCAGACTGCCCCCACCTGTGTCCCTGGCTGCAGACTGCCCCCACCTGTGTCACTGGCTGCAAACTGCCCCCACCTGTGTCACTGGCTGCAAACTGCCCCCACCTCTCCGTCAAACGTCGGTCACTGTGTCCACCCCCGTCAAACGTCGGTCACTGTGTCCACCCCCGTCAAACGTCCGTCACTGTGTCCAC
>BLSH010216864.1:779237-790049 GCA_018402905.1 Glandirana rugosa | reverse complement strand
CTCCTGTGTCACTGGCTGCAAACTACCCCCACCTGTGTCCCTGGCTGCAAACTGCCCCACCTGTGTCACTGGCTACATAACTGCCCCCACCTGTGTCACTGGCTACATAACTGCCCCCACCTGTGTCACTGGCTGCATAACTGCCCCCACCTGTGTCACTGGCTGCAAACCGCCCCACCTGTTTCACTGTATACTGTGTCCTGTGATGCTGAGTTGTATACTGTGCCCTGTGATGCTGAGCTGTATACTGTGCCCTGTGATGCTGAGCTGTATACTGTGTCCTGTGATGCTGAGCTGTATACTGTGTCCTGTGATGCTGAGCTGTATACCCCTGACACAATATGTGGAATACAGGGGACGGAGTGGGTGGATTATATAAGGGGTGGGGCTTATTAAAAGTAGGAGGGGTCAAAGGGAAGGACGGGGCCTGGCGACCCCCCATCCAAAAACTTCACCAGCCGCCACTGGATTCTACATGGGATAAGTGGTCAAACTCTGAAATTACCTGCCACAGGAGGCAGTGGCAAAATCCATATTAAAATAATAACTTTCAATGAATAAATTATTGAGTCAAAAAAGGCAAACAAAAAGTAATACAGCACATGACTACAGATTTGTAAGTAATGTGTGTGCACCCTTGAACAGATCTATAGGGGCTTTATGCTTCTGACATTTAGAAGCATATACCGTAACACCTGTACCTTTTCTTATAGAAATACTATGACTATACAATTAAATGTCTGTGTACTATGCTTATCAATTTGCATATGTGGTTTATAAGTATATCTAATACTCCGGCAAGCGACTTGATATTGTGTTTTTTTCCCTGTGAATTTATATAAATGTTTTTTTCAAGAAGCTATCATCTCTATCTTGTGTGTCATTATTCACCTCAATGAAATGGTGTTTAATGTATACATGATATTTTAATTTGAATGTTTTTTTAATACTGAAAAAAAGTAAACACAGTGGGAGTCATTTACTAAAACGGACGATTGCAAAATCTGGTGCGGCTCTGCATAGAAACCAGCTTCCAGGCTTTATTGTCAAAGCTAAATTGAATAAGCTGAACTTAGAAGCTGATTGGCTACCATGCACAGCTAGACCAGATTCTGAGCGCTCAGTTTTTAGTAAATCTAACCCTGTGTTTTGACAGAAATTCTGGTACACAGTTATATCCTTTTTTGATTGAACATACTAAAATGAACATGAAAACCCTAGTTCTCAAACTGTATATTAACCTCCCTGGCAGTATGATTATGTCAGATTTTTGCGTCTCAAAGCGGTACATTGTTTCTCATAGAAATTTGGCGTTTTATATTATAGGCCTGTAATTCTTAGGCCTCATACACACGGGCGTTTTGTTATGCCACGTTTTTGAGCGTTTTTTGCTGCTCTCCATGTTATTCAATGGGCCTCTAAAATGTTGACGTTTTTGAGCAGTAGAGGGCGTCGGCGCTAGTGAGCTGTAGCTAGAACGCGGGACTAGTGCGTTCTGAAGCTGCAGCGTCATGGCGTTTTTGACGCCGAGCCGGCAAAACGCTCAATAACGTTGCTTAACGTTGTATACACAGCGTTAAGCCTCGTCAGGCGTTCTATTCATAATCAATGGTTCCCTATGGGAGACCATTGATTTGAATAGAAGCCGCACCAGAAGTCGGATCATGGTGATCTGACTTGCGGCGCGACTTGTGTGCTAGGTGTCTTAAAGGGGAACCACCGCAAAAAATTTCCCCCCCCAAGAGCATACCAGGCTCTTCAATCTGGCATGGATTTTAAGAGGAGCACCCACGTCGAAAAAAACGGCGTAGGGTCCCCCCCAAAATCCATACCAGACCCATATCCGAGCATGCAGCCTGGCAGGCCAGGAAAGGGGGTGGGGACGAGCAAGCTCCCCCCCCGGACCGTACCAGGCCGCATGCCCTCAACATGGGGAGTATGGGTGCTTTAGGGCAGGGGGGCTCTGCGCCCCCCACCCCAAAGCATCTTGTCCATATGTTGATGGGGACAAGAGCCTCTTCCCGACAACCCTGGCTTTAACAAGGGGGCCCCCAGATGCCGGGCCCCCCACCCTATGTAAATGAGTATGGGGTACAACGTACCCCTACCCATTTACCGGGGGGAAAAAAAGTGTACAAAAAAAAACACTACACAGCTTTTTAAAATATTTTATTAAATCCGCTCCGGCATCTTCTTCCCTCTCTTCTTTCTTCGGCTCTTTTGCGGGGTCTTCTGTCTTCTGAGGGGTCTTCTGCGGGTCTTCTGCAGGGTCTTCAGCTCTTTTGCTGCTGTCTCCCCGGCTAGCTTCTCCCGCTGTTGCTTCTTCTTCTTCTCCTTCTTCTGGAGATGTAGACTCGTCGCTCTCTTCCACTCAAATGCCGGGTCCGTGCTGCGCGGTTGCCTTATATTGGCATGGGGCGGGGCCACACAATGATGTCATCATGAGCCCCACCCTCATGATGTCACATCCTGGGGCGGGGCGCCGTTTTTTTTCGGCGTGGGTGCTCCTCTTAAAATCCATGCCAGATCGAAGAGCCTGGTATGCTCTTGGGGGGGGGGGGGAACCCCATGCAAATTTTTTGCAGGGGTTCCCCTTTAAGACACCTAGAACACAAGTCGCGCCGCAAGTCGGATCACCGTGATCCGACTTCTGGTGCGGCTTCTATTCAAATCAATGGGCTCCCATAGGGAACCATTGATTTTGAATAGAGGCAGAAAACCCCGCAAAAAGCTAGCGTGAAAAAACGTGCATTGACGTCAATGCAAAACGCCAAGCAAAACGTATATAAGCGTTTTGCTTATTTTTGTGCAAACGCCTGTGTGTATGAGGCCTCAGGAATAACTCACTTAAATCTGTCCAAACAAGAGTCTAGTAGACATCCCGGGTATGATAAAGTTTGAAACACGAAATCATAAATTATAATACAATAAATAACTATAAATAATTATCAAAAATAATAATAATATAATAATAATACAATTTATTCAATAATGTAATCAAATAAAAAACACTGAAATTTGCTCATTTGCAGAATTGTTGCTGTAGTCACTTTCAGTGTCTGATGACGATACTGATGTCTGATATTATTTACTATGGCTGTTTTCTAGCTGGTCAAAAAACACTTTTGATGTAAAGGGACATTTTTTGGATGCCATGGACATTCTCAAGTTTGCAGGCAGAAAGAATGGCATATATAATATAAAAGTGCATGCAGGGCACTGGAGAAACCACTAGGGACAAAAGGGATATGAAATGATTTGATACAGTAATGTAGTCTTACAGATTACAGTGTACTGTATGTGTTGTGTGTGTTTCACTTTTTTAAATTTCCCGCAGGACTCCGTCTCCATGCGATGCAATGCTCGCAGGGAATGGAGCCCCAGCATCACAGTGAATCGGGCGGAAGACACAGCCCACTGACACAGCAGGAGGACATTGCAGGATCCTGGGGACAAGGTAAGTAACGCTGCCTGGATCCAGCGATGCGATCCCGAGTGTGGCTCAGGGTTGCCACTTTTGGCAGTGAAAATTCACCCCGAGCCACACTCGGAAATACTGCCAGGAAGGTTAAAGAATATGTCAAACCAAACTGTCATGCTCCTCATATGTGCCTGCTGTACCATGTACTTGTGTGAAAATGTATCCTGTTTTTTATATGTATACACAAATCTTTTGCCTTCCATTTCTATTTTAAATTGAATTGGCTGTTTTACAAAGTGAGGGTTCACATATACTTTATTTGCTGTACAAATCATCTTAATGTGTGTAATCTATACCTGGCTCATATTAAATAAAGGTTTTCTTATAAAAAAAAATCAATCAGTGTTGATGAAAGGGGAGATAAGTAGAGGGCAAAAAGAAGAGAAATATGTGTTATAACTAAAAGTAAGAGAGAAACAATAAAAAAGAGAATAATGGTCCAGTCCCAAAGGATGAAAACTACTTTTATAAACAGATACTATACACATAGAATAAACCAAGCTTCATAAGTTTGTTTGCATTTGCTCCCTGGAATTGCAAATCTTATTACTGTATACTTTCCTGCATATTCCAGAAGTTTCATATCTTTTAGTTATATACAGTATATATGGGTTCAGCATAGATGTATGCTTTCCTTTAGGCGTAGTTAAATCTGTTATCCCTTGAGGGAGCAAATATTTGCTTGTACTTGAGAGACCTAGGAGGTAAGTTTTGGCATCCAATAGGATTTTTTTTATTAAACAGTGTAAGTACATGTCTTGAAAAGTTCTGAAATGTGATACACAAAACAAACATATTCTTGGGATCTTACTGGACCCTTCAGCATAAAGAACACAAATGACCTCAATATAATATTACCAATGAAAGATCATTTTACATTGATTCTCTTTTAGACTGTGCAAATTGTATGTTTACTTGCTGGCACATGGATGACCTTCAGAACACATGCAGAAGATCTTACCATAGTATAACCTTCTATGTTTTCATAGATAAATGTTTAGCAAATGATTCAGAAGGAATCTAAAATTGTAGGTAAGTCTTGCGCAGCTCATCATTACATACCACTTGAAATAGGGTAATGAGACATTTCAAAAAAGGATTGAGCAGGTTGATGGGTCTGCAGGTAGCCAGGTAGGACTGCAGAAGGCAAATACATATATCTTGAAGCTGATTTCTGAGCTATATAGTAGTTATTAGTCTTTCTATGGCATTTCTGCAAATTAATATATTATTGGATTTTATACTGATTGGATGGCAGGTGTAAATAAATAAGAAATATTTACAGAATACAAAATACTTTATTGATCTCAAAGGGAAATTTGGAAATTATCACGACACAGACATACTTAACAAAGACAACACAAGATCACAGCAATAAACTTAACAAGATACAAAAACACCACAAAATTACCAATAACAGCCATTAGCACCAAATAAACAAAATTAAAACAACACTACAAATAAACCATCCATACAATTAAAATACAACATAGAATAAATAAGACATATTAAATAACAGACAAACTACCAATACAAATAAAACACCACTTTCTCTAACACCACCCCAAATAATAACCAACACAATACCAACATACTATAAAAACAACACAACATCCTGATCATTATCCAGAATGAAATCTTGATCGCCACAGGCAAAAATGATTTCCTGTGTCACTCTGTGGTGCATCGTGGGTGTAACAATCACTGTCACTGATGATGCTCCAATAGACTGACCGGACAATTGTGGAGTGGGAGGGATGAGTTGTCCAAGTTTGAACGTAACTTGAACAACATTCTTCTCTCCAACACTGTTGTAAAAGGCTCCAATTTGAATCCAACAACATCACTGGCCTTGCAAATCAGTTTGTTGAGTATGTTGGTGTCAGACACCCTAAGTCTGCTTCTCCAGCATGGCCCTGCATACAGGAGAGTGCTGGCCACCACAAAGGCAGCTCTAGCCCTTCATATAGAGTACCTCAATGTTCTTGCTCCAGTCCAGCTTATTATCTATGTGCACACCCAGATACTTGTAACTCTCTACTACCTCCACATCCACTCCTTGGATGGATTAGGGTCACTGGTTGCTTCCTCTTTCTGAAATCCATAACCAGCTCCTTTGTCTTTGTCACATTTAGATACAGATGAGTAACCTCCTACCATGTGATAAAGTTCTCCACAACGTCTCTTCCCCATCTCTGATACAACCCACTACTGCAGAGTCATCAGAAAAAACATGACCCTCACAGTGCCTGCGGTAAACTGGTTTGGTTCCTTACAGATATTTTTAGTAAGAAAGCCTAGGATGAAGAACCAAAGGCCATCTATGTTTTTCTTTTCACTCTTGGCATGGAAATAAGGCATGCTAAAGTCATCCAAACTTCTATAGTTTACTTAACCTGGAGAATACCGAGTGTGTGGCTGTGTCGTAATTAAATTGCAAAATAATATTTATGTCTTACATGGCAAAGGCACCCCAATCCTTAATAAGGATTTTAACAAGAAGCATTTTTATCACATTTAATAAAATAGACATTTTTTTAGTTGTTATGCGGCCAGTTAAACGTTAGTGATATGATTCACATTTGAGAAGATGTTTGAAGCCTAATTCTACCTTTTGCAAGAAAATAATAAATGTACTCATATTGATTAATAAAAACTGTTTTGCTTTGGAGCCTGGAAAGCACTGCAACTGTGATCATTGGATCATGGGTGCAATGCTCTAGCTCTTGCAGACTATTCCTCCAGCTGCAGGTCCGCACCTGTAAATGAATGACGCAGCCTGCAGGGACAAGAACCCCAGATTCTGTAAGGGTAGGGGGTCATTTGGAGTTGGGAGGCAGTGGACTGTGACCACATTTCATGTTCCATCTTAAATGTGGGTGTAACATTTATTCATATAAAGGAACAATATGTTTTAAGTAGATTTAATTATAGTTAGACATAATGAAGACATCACAGTATTTCAAAAGATTCCAATTTATAAAGAAAAAGTAAATGAAATACTTTAATATGAAAATGTGCTTCATTTTAGCAGTATTCATTTTTATGACAATAGAATACATTCTAGTAAATAATAAATCCTTAATAAAGGTGAGCACACTGGTTAAGAGTGATAAACATAATATGAACCAGAGAGATAAGGGAACAGCCTTGCCTCATACTAGTGAATTGTTTGTGCAGTTTTGAAGGAACTGAATGCGTAGAATCACAAATGGAGAACAAAAGTCTGATTGCTTTTTGAGTTTACTTGAAAAGGTTTTGTCTTTAAACGCTAATGCAAACAATTACTTTTAGGCTCCATTCACACCTAACCGCAGTGTAGCGACAACTGCTCTACTGCATTGTTTTAGCTTTTTTGTGGTGTGTTTCTGGAGCAGCACCATTCATTTGAATGGTCCTCACTCTTCTCCAAAAATGCTCCAAAGAAGCTCATGTACCAAATCTTGGCACATAGCCAGGAGTCTTTGGTGTTGCGATTTTTACCACGATCTTATCGTGTTTTGTCGCTCCACAATCATGGCAAAATCGCACCGCGTTTGGGGTGCCATTCAGAAATAATGGCATTGTAAATGCATCACGTGTTTTGGCACGATTCTGGAATCGTTGGCAGAATTGCTCAATTCCACCCGTGGTTCCAGTGCGCTCAGGTGTGAACAGAGCCTTAATGTTTTCCTTGATAGCAGCCATTTTATATTCTACACACACTATATACAGTATACTTCATCATCATTCTTCATTTGAACTTTATAAGGTTAAAATAAATTGTCACTCAATAGTCTCACCTTCCTGTCAAGAGCTCATAGATGAGTATACCCAGCGACCAGTAATCTGCCCCAAAGTCGTGTCCTCTGTTCATGATAATCTCTGGGGCCACATACTCTGGAGTGCCGCAAAATGTCCAGGTCTTTTTCCCTGCCCCAATTTTTTTTGCAAACCCAAAGTCTACCTAGAAGACAAGTAAAAACAAGTGTTAATACAATAGGAAAAATCTCCACTTGGAAAACCTGTGTGTGTGCTGGGGTGGATGATGGAAGGGAGGGAGGGGGCATAACAGCTTTATAAGCCACAGTGCTGTATCATTGCTGGAACATTCTATCACTCTTTACTTCTTGGGATTAAATAGTTTACAAGGATAATGTTCTTTTCAACCCTGTTTTGCCAAATGATCCACCCAGCTATTTTCAGTGACTCCTCAGCTTCTGCAATCTCTATGCTGCCCTGCTACACTGCAGGTTCCTGAAGTGCTTCCTATGCTTTACTGCTTCACCCTTGTTTTTTAACTGCCTAGTATTCCACCAAACCAGTCAAGCGGAGCAAACAGCAGTGGTGTTGTGTGCCAAGGGTGGAGGCTGGGATAGGAAGTAAGAATAGGATAGACTGTAGGAGGACATTTGAAGGCAATGCGGCACCTCAAATGTGTGGACAGTCACTTGTAAAGGACTGTAACCTCTAGCAGTGTCTTGTAGCATATGCAAAGTCTCTAGTCCTCTCCCACTGCGTGTATGCAGTCTCTGCCCATTTCTGAAAGCATGTCTAAAAAGCACCTGTCGTGCACACCAAATGTGCACAGCCTGTCTGCAGTACTGATCATCTTGCATAGCATGTCTGCAGTCCCTGTCTGCTTTCCAAAACCTGTCCGACCACCTCACATAATCTGTTTGCTGTCCCTGACCATCTCACACAGAATGTCTGAAGTTTTTGATTACCTTATGCTGCTTTTCTTTCTCCTATTGTTTTAGATGTTTATGTCACATTGTATATGTAGTGCTTACCCCCAGAAGGGCCTCTGAAAATATGCCCAGGTCTCCCTTACAAATACAGAGGCTGCCATCCACAAGCACAGTTCCATGCATACCATTACCGACAATACAGGTTCAGTCTAGAGGATGTCTTTTTAGAGTTTATTGCTGAAGAACTTGAACAGGAGAGGGGTTCAGGGCCACATGATACTCCAAAATGATAATAGCAATCAATAGGAGAACAAACATCTTAGCAGAAAATCCTTACAGGGCCAGCACACACACACTACAGTCCCAAATCAAGTCTAACTCACAATTTTCCAGGAACTGTCTGCCACCCAGTATCCACAGGAAGATCCTCAGTGATGGAGATAAAAGATCCTTCTGCAAACCAGGACAATGCCCTCCAACAAAAGTCCATTAGCAGTCTCTTCAAGGCCCCTAGCCTAGCTCCTGCTGAGGCCCAAACTGCAATCTCTTGTCTCAATAACTTTCTCATAGTGGGAGTAGCCCTGGGAAAATTGGAACCCTTCCTGGGGGAGACAAGAATACTTTGGCAAGACTTCCTAAATATGTATCACCTCCCCAGTCACCTTCTGGCTGGCCTGCTTCCAGGGATTGGCTGGAGTATGATAAATATTGCTGCTGAAATATTTGACTCTCCCTGGCCTATATTCTGGAAGCTTCTTCCAGAAACAGGTAGGAGGAATCAAACACCCAGCCTGGAAACCCTGACAACTCCAAAACAATCAATTGCTGCTCCACTGACTGCAGTTAAGCCAAAAACTAAATTTAGCCTAGCAGCCTAACTAGAGGAGGGCACTACATGCATAATTTTGAATGAATTTAATGATACTGCATAACATACTTTATTTATTTTAACCACCTGGCTATTTTGTCCTACTTGGCTAAAGAACATTGACAGACGTCCTTACTTCTAGCATGGTGTGTCAAAAGTAACCAATCAAAAAGAGGAGCCTTTTTGGATAAGTAGATCAATGCAAGACCAAGAGAGCAATCTTTAAAACATACCACATCTTTTATCTTAGTTTATTAAATAAAGAAAATCTATCATGCATTTCAATTTTCAATTGTCCAAGTTTATTTAAAACTCTACTGTAAATATTCAAATTAAACCAAACAAAAACATAAAAATATCAATATTCAAAAATAAAATAAAAACTGACCATTTTAATATATCCTTCAGAATCAAGAAGGAGATTCTCTGGCTTAAGGTCTCTGTATACAATTCCACGATTGTGTAAGTAGTCATAGGCTTCCAAAACACATCCAATACAAAATCTTGCAGTCCCTTCCTCAAAAAATCCCCTAAAAGTATAAACATAGAGATATAAAGTCGCAGCAGCAAACAGTTTTATAAGTCACTCAAGAAAGCATTTTTCCATTGTGGTTTCCATTTGCAAAAACTAGGCATAAGCCTGCGGTCAGATGAAGAACCTAGCAAATTTCCTTTGTAGGTCAGTTGAAGTTATTGATTTCTATTTTCTTGGGCAAAAAAACTTCCATTACCTACACCAAATTTCACCCAATAACATAATTGCTCCATTTTGATATACAATATACTAGCAGATTCTAGTGGCCAAAATTGTTGACATTTTTGAAAGCTGTAGGATTTATTATAAAAAGTGTAAAATTACTCATATAACTTTTTTCAAATGTTTTATACTATTTATTATCACTATAAGCTTGTGTTTTTATTCCTTGGTCTTTACTTTTTAACACCATGCTTTAGTCTCGTCCAGAGGTTTTCAGTGGGGTTTAGGCTCTGGTTATTTGCTGGACAGTCACTAACATAAATATGATGGTATGAACAATCTTTTACAGCCTTGGCAGTAAAGCAATAAGGGCTCATTCACACCATCTGCAGAGACCCTTTGTTTTTCTGCAAAAGAAATGTACAGGTCTCTCCAAGACACACAGGAAACCAAAACACAGGTATGATGTCTGGTGTGGAGCTGTGTGGGATTATGCAGCATATCTGCAGTCTTCCTTACAGCTCTGCACTGATTTGCAGGCAAAATAGACAGCACTGCTCTGCATTCACCCCATGTGACCGGACGTGGGAGGGAAAGCAGAGTGATGCTCTGTGTCTGTACTGCCCGCCTACCTTCCCTCCTGTCAGATGCCAGCTGGGATCATGCTGTGGCTGCTGCTCGTGTCTGTGATGTTGCTGCCACTGATGGTGGTGCCCGATGAAAGGACACTGGTGGGTGACATATGAAAGGACACTGATGGTGATGGTGTGGGACAGGTGAGAGGACACTGATGGTGGGGGACAGGTGAGAAGACACTGATGGTGTGAGACAGGTGAGAGGACACTGAAGGTGTGGGAAAGGTGAGAGGACACTAATGGTGGGGGACACGTGAGAGGACACTGATGGCAGGGTACAGGTGAGAGGACACTGACGCTGGGGGACAGGTGAGAGGACACTGACGGCGGGGGACAGGTAAGAGGACAATGACGGTGAGTGGACAGGCAAGAGGATACTGATGGTGGGGGACACATGAGGGGTCACTGATGGTGGGGGAAAGATGAGGGGTCACTGATGATGGGGGACAGATAAGGACGCA
>BLSH010216864.1:761765-777965 GCA_018402905.1 Glandirana rugosa | reverse complement strand
TTTCTACAATTATTCTTTGGGGTGTATCTTATTTTTTATACTACGTCCCTAAGGGGGGTATTAAATATAGTCCGGGAAGTTCAGTCGATACCTAAATTCCCTCTTGAGGTGTGTTTATAGTTCTTTTTTTTCGTACTCCTAGGGACACTGTAGTAACTGATTTATACCTGTACAGGTATATACCAGTTACCGTGGTGGACCTTCTGTGGCGGGGAAAAAGTTTTAAATTCGACATCCCTGACTTCCCTTCTTTGTCTTGGATGACACACAGACGTAAGGTATTAATAAACTTAAAGTCCATTATGAAAAAAATGAAAAAATCCCCAAATATGTAATTCACATCACTCTGTGATGCAGATCCACATTAAACGTGATGGTTAAAGCCAGCGCACTCAGCTAAAGAAAAAAAAAACCTGCTGAATGCAGACACACAGTAGGTTCTGTTTCTTCCCTTCAGTCCCTACAGCTTAAATTTTGAAAAAGGGGCGGTGTCTTCCAGGTGGTGCCATTGACCATATATGGACATGTCCATATTTAGTCAATGATGTCACAGGGATCCTCATGCTTTTTTTTCTTGATATTTGTGTGGAGTTCTCCCTTAAATCCATAGCTGACTTGAAGGGCCTGATATAAATTATGGGGGGAATCCCTGCATCATATTTTTTATTCTATGTGGGGTTTCTTATTAACATCTTTATCACACCCTCAATTAGGGTAAGGCGGCATTCACAGAGTGATGTTTGTCACCTGTGTTTTTTGGCGCCTTTGTCTTGCGACAGCATAAATCAACCCAATCACTTGAATGGGCTTCCCTACGCACAGCAAATGAGGCAAGGTAGTTCATATACCTTTTTTTGTCACTGAAGCAAGCGAATTTTGAGCTCCAGGTTTTTGCAGATTTTTTTTGCCTGTTTTGTTGCACAACAAATTGCGGGACTGATACCCACATTTGGGGTGCAATAAAGTAATAATGACACTGCAAGCATGATGCGTGATTTAGTGTGCTTTTTGCAAATCCACAGAATGCTTACGTGTGAATGTGGCCTAAGGGTCAGATATAGTTGACGGGATCCCCTGGTTGCTTTGTTTCCAAATAAAATAAAGTGGCTGGAAGCTGTCATTTTGCTGCAGTAGGTGGTATACATTACACAGATGTGCCACTTCACAAACAGGGTCAGGCCTCCTCCAGGCATGTTATTTAATGGCATTCTCCATTTTTAATGCTTAATACTCCTTGCCAATGTTTACACGTGTTTTGCTTTGGTACATGTTCTCTATGGCAGTGCCTAGCCCCCTAATGTCATCTCTTTGACATTTTCTTGCATATTAGCCTAGAAAATGGGCATTACTGTTTTTTTAATGGTCAACTAACAATAACCACTTGCTTCCTGGTTACTTAAACCCCCTTCCTGCCCAGACCAATTTTCAGCTTTCAGTGCTGTTGCACTTTGAATGACAATCGCGCGATCATGCTACACTGTACCCAAATTAAATTTTTATAATTTTTTTCCCACAAATAGAGCTTTCTTTTGGTGGTATTTAATTACTGTTGGGTTTTTTTATTTTATGCTAATTTGTTATAAAATTTTGAAAACAGGTAATTTTTCTCCATTGATATGCGCTGATGAGGCTGCACTGATGGGCACTGATAGGCTGCACTGATGGCCACTGATAGGCTGCACTGATGGGCACTGATAAACTGCACTGATGGGCACCAATAAGGCAGCACTGATGGGCATTGAGAGGTGGCACTGATGGGTGGCACTGATGGGCACTAATGGGAGGCACTGAAAGGAACTGATAGGTGACACTGAAGGGCACTGATAGGTGGCATTGATAGGCGACACTGATGGGTGGCACTGACGGGCACTGGTAGGCACTGGTAGGTGACACCGATGGGCAGCACTGATGGGTGGCACTGAAGATGAGGTACTGATGGGCATTGATTGGCAGCAGTACTTATAGGTGGCACTGTGGGCAAAGGTAGGTGGCACTGTGGGCACTGGTAGGTAGCACTGTTGGGTAATGATAGGCGGCACTGGCAGGGGACACTGGTGGGCACAGATGAGCCATCTGCAGCTCTCCGTGCGAGGGACCGATCTCCCTCTGACAGAAGCCGGTGATTGGCTCTTTTTTTCCCTCGTGCTGACAGCGCGAGGGAAAAAAAAAAAAGATCACCGATCTTTTGTTTACATCATGTGATCAGCTGTCATTGGCTGACAGTTGATCATGTGGTAAGGGGCCGGGACCAGCTCCTTACTCCCATCTGTGATCAGCCGAGTCTCATAGACACAGTGATCACAGAGCGTGCAATGCGCATCCCCGCAGGGACACCCAAACAGCGCATGCTCGGGAAGACGTCCATGGACGTCGTCCAGCAATTCATGCTCGCGCTGTAGCAGTCTTTCGGCTATATTGC
This sequence comes from Glandirana rugosa, assembly GCA_018402905.1. Taxonomy (NCBI): domain Eukaryota; kingdom Metazoa; phylum Chordata; class Amphibia; order Anura; family Ranidae; genus Glandirana; species Glandirana rugosa. The sequence continues at coordinate 775,546 of BLSH010216864.1, read as the reverse complement.
GGGCGGGTTAAAGTGTTACTAAACCTACAAAAGTAAAAGTAGTGTGTATATGCAGTAAGGCATGCTTGTTATATTCACTGTGCTACCTAAGGGGTTAATCCTGCGCATAGTGTAAAAAAGCTGTTTGATCCTGTCTTCTCTGATCCTTCCCTTCTTCCACTGTCCCCAATCCATCTCCTCATAGAACAGAAACTTTGCGGCACTCTGCCCATGCTCAGTTTGATGTGTATTGCTAGAGAGTTTTTTTTCTCTTGGGAGGGTGCATGTGATCGGCACAGGGCCAATCAACACTACCCAGACAGGGGGTCAGGGGTCCTGCAGCCTAATAGGACAACCAGGGGAGAATGAAAACTCCTCCTACAAGCTTTAACCAGTGCTCGGCTGGACACTGATAGAAGTAACAAGATTGCTATATACTGCTGATGAGAAAAGGTATTTAGCAGTTTATATTTACTAAAATAATTGCATTTTCATGCTCTGTATACTGTGGGAGACCAGATAAAGTGTTACTAATCCCAAAACCCTGCATTCACTATAACTTCAATGGGGTTGAGATTTGGCACCCGAACTTTAGTAATGTTCACCAAACCTGTACCGAATCAAACCCAGGTACATTTAACTCATTACTAAACACAAGGTATTTGCTACTGAAGAACAAGTTCATTATCACAGCGCTGGTACTCTGGTACCTGGAATTCTGAGGGGCATGTGAACTAGTATCAGCATAGCAGGGAACCATATATTCCCTCCTGCTTGCTTGCCCTGGGGATACAAACCTGCACTCCACATGTCAGATGTGGACTGTGTTTTTTTAATTAAAAGCCCAAACTCTGCCCCCAACGCTTTCCATTTATGTCACCACTCCCCTTGGAACAACTCCACACCCCCGTAGTCAAGCGACATCATAAGTCCTCTTTCACCTCTTCTTTCCTTGATGGTGGGCAAATCTTGAAATTTTCAGCTGCTCTCTGCAGCCTTCTGCAGGGCAGCTTGATGATGCCTCTCAAGGGGGGCATCCTTGAAACCCTGGGCTCATAGGAAGTGGGTTAAATGACTCAGGGCATCATTCAAGCCAGAAGAGCACTACTCTTACAGAGAGTATAGTGTGGAAGATAGGGTCATCTTTGTCCTGCTAGGGAGATTTTCCTTTACTGTCTGTCCTTTAAAAGTATATGGACATTTCTCTTATGTGTCTGCACTGGGAGAATTCCTTCCTATAAACTTTCCGTCTTGGTGACAACTCAAAACTTTAGATGTTCCCACACCTTCATTTCTGATAAGAATGGTCACTAGGATGAATTGGTTAAAATGTCCCCACCGAAGACATGGAAAATGATAAAAAAAATCTGCGGAGGGGTTCTAATCCTTCCCTACTCTATCCACAACTAAAAAAAAGTTTTGATTTAGCAAAACTTTAACCAAAAAGGAGAAAACTAAAACAAAGGTCTAACAAGTAATAAAGCTGGAGGCTTAGAATTCTATCACAGTGTTCCAAAAGAACGCAACTATTGTTCATTTTTAAACAACTGTCTTTCTCTGTGGCTAACATTACCGTAACCCTTTGACGTGTATACAATTTATTATATATTCTCAGTTTATAAAAAGAGCAGTTGTGTATTTAATGTGCCTCTCTTCAGAGATAAATCACTATGTGAGCTTAGTACAAAGTAAAAATATTCTCAAAGGGATCTGTGAGGATTACAGGATGGGGATTTTATTGCTTTGTTGCAAAGTCATTTATCAAGGCAGGCTTCATACACAGCCCTCAAAGGGTTAAGATAAAAAGAGAACCGTTTAACCCCCAATTGTGGAAATATCCAGTCCATCAAAAGGAACTGTAACACCCCAGACAAAACACTTAAACAATCAATACCATTATAAATCCACAGAGAGAAGTGAACAAGAACATGTACCCTGAACTTCACAGCTTAAAGTGACAACATCCATGCAGTTTGGCCCAGTAATTATAACTGAGTGATACCACAGGGACCTGCTGCTAATTTCTTCATTGTCTTTCTAAAGCTGTGTAAAACGATTTAATTCTGGGATGGGATGGGCTCTTATTTAATTGCATGACATTTTTGTTAACTCAAAAATCACTATTAATTCATTGGAAAGTTATATGGAATCAATATAAATTACACTATTTATGTTATTTCTGTGTTGTCTGATCATCAAATATAAAGAAAATGCATTCATGGCAACAGCTGCATTGGAAACATTATAAAAACACTGTAAGGATAAAAAAGATCTGCAGTTGGTGAAAATTCTCCATAAAAATGCATGATATTAAACTGGTTGTATACCCCTTTTTGTCATTTTTACCTACAGCAGTGGTTCTCAACTCCTATCCTCAGGACCCACTAACAGGCCAGGTTTTCAGGATAACTGAAATGCATCTCAGGTGATATCATTTGCTGCTCAGTGATTGCAGTATTCTAGTCTGCATCTCCCCAAGGTAATACTTAAAATCTGGCCTGTTAGTGGGTCCTGAGGACAGGAGTTGAGAACCACTGACCTACAGGTAAGCCTGTAATTAGGCTTACCTGTAGGTAAAATGAATATCTCCTAAACTTGTACGGTTTAGAAGATATTCCCCCTGTTAGCTGGTGCTGACATCACGGCGCATGCGCTGTGATGTCCTGGCGAAGGCATAGCGTCGGACCTTGCCGGAAAGTCCACCAAAGAAAAGAGCTCCCGCGCGCATGAGTGTCTGGAGCCGCGAACCCGGAAGGATCACCAAAGGGAAGATGTCAGCTCCCTCTGTGGGGACCGAGCCGCCCGCGGTTGAATCTTCGTTCTGAGGTAAGTATTTCATAATGAGCTAGTATGCGGTTCCTACTAGCTCATTATGCCTCTGCCGTACAGGTTTTTTTTTTTTTTTTTGTATGTGTATACAACCGCTTTAAAGCCAAAGTCTGTCTAAAATTTTATTTTTCATTTCAATTTTGGATAGAGCAGAGAGGAATACACATTTCTGCAGGTTTTTGATGCTAGTTGTGTTTCCCATTGGTAAGAATACCTTCAGGTTGTTTTGCCATCTGTGTCCCATTGTGGAGATTTCCACTTTCTGTGCCATAGCCAAAACAAAAAGTGAGAGGAAATCACTTCAAAGTAAGGGAAATCCCAGGTTGTGTCCCCATTGGAAGATTTCCCCTCTATTACCATCCTGCGGACAACCCAAAATTTGGGATTTTCCTTTACTTTCACTTTTGTTGATAATGGTAAATGGACCAAAAAGAGACAGCTATGAAAACATGTCAGGTTTTCTCATCTCCCTCCACTCTATTCAATACTAAACAAAAAGTTTTGCCTTGACCTATACTTTAACTATTTGTTGTCATGCATAAGTTCACCAAGAATGTTTTATTTTTTTTTCCTATTTTATGCAAAACTTACATATTCTATAGAGTTTTAATAAATCAAATCAGTACCTGGCCTTAAGGAGCTTAACAATCTTAAATTCCTGTCATGGCTGGGAGCTGATCCCATGACTTCTGAACCACCTGAGATGCTGAACAGCATCCTGTCTGAACTTTTGGATAATCTTGCCTTGTACCTTGTTTCCTGTGAATGTTGGGCTCCTCCCATGAACTTCCTTTTTAAGCCATTCTTTTGCATTTCCTGTTTGCAAGATTATTGTACTCTCTCCAGCCAATATATCGCTCTTTTGCATACCTACAGCCAGTGGCGGGTGGTGGGTTCTTCTTTTGGCACTGAGACAGCCCCCCTGGTGGCGCGGCACTTACAGCAGCCCCAACCCCCCCAAGGGCGGTCCGGCACTTACCCACTTGTGTGGCGGGCTGTGGTGTCCTCTCCTTCTCTCCTGGAGTGCGGTCAGCAGGGACTCCAGTGTCTGCTCCTCAAGCTTCCTCCGCCGTGTGTCTCCTCTTCCTCCAAAGCGCTAGGCATCCAATAGGATCGCCTGATGCTTTGGCCAATTGGGAAACAGGTCTCATGACCTGCCTCCTGATTAGCAGGGAGGAACTTTAGTGTGGAAATAGCAAAAATGAATTTGCTATTGTCACACAACAGGGTCGGATCAGGACGCAGTGCTCTGAGCCCCGAGCCCACCCTTTGTTGAAGCCTATTAGAGCCTCTGGCTCTAATCAGGTGCTTCAAAAAAACACCCCCCATTGGAATCCATACTCCGGCGCCCTGATATGTAGCTGCATGGATGGGGGGGTGGCGCCCAGTGCGCCCTCTATGGACAGGCCACCATTGCCTACAGCTGTCCTTTTCTCCACTACCATTTGTTACTGACTTTTGGCTTGTTTCTCGACTTGTTACACATCTTTGGTTTGTTTACTGACTACACTAATGCTTGATCCCTACCTGCTATATCTGCCACTGGACCCTGGCTTGCGCACCTCCTGCTAGTGTGATCCTGAGAGCCACGACCTGGTACCAACATGCAGCAACACCCATCTTCACTCAGCTCTGGTGAATACCAATTTGTGCTAAGACCCTGCACCTTGGGTGAGCCCGTGTCACCCACCAGGGTAACCTGCTTAAACACTACGGCTATAGCTACTAGACATGTACACTGCCAAAAAATGTGTTAGTTTTCGTTTCATGTGCTTTTTTTTCATTTCTCAAGTCATTTGTTGTGATCAAAATTAATAAATTCTTGATTTCAAAAATTAGTACATTCATAAATTCAAAAATTCAAAAATCCAGAAATTTGAAAATTAGGAAATTCTAAAATTTGAAATAATAACTAATTAACAAACTAAATAATAATAACTAACTATTAAATTATAGGTATTGGAATTTCCTTTGAAATTTGGCTGTTAGTGAACATAACGAATACAAATTTATCTGAAGTCCCGAATTATTCAAAATAAAAGCCGCATTTAAACAGATGGAATGGAACAACTTAATAATAAATAATAATAATGAAAGTTTTTTATTATTATTATTGTTATTTATTAATTAGTTACGTTCCATTTGTTTAGATACAGAATTTGTTATTTTGGATAATTCGTAACAGCCAAATTTAAAAGGAAATTCCAATACCTATAATTTAATAGTTAGTAATAGTTAAGTTATTATTAGTTAGTTATTTCAGATCTTCAAATTTTCGGGTTCTTGAATTTTAAGATTTCCGTTCTTATTTTAGGATTTTTGTTCTTTCGAATCTTCATTATTTTTGGATTTTTGAATTTCCAAATTTCTGAATTCACAAATTTTTGGATTTTCAAATTTACAAATTTACGAATTTTCAAATTTTCGAATATACGCATTTTTGAATATTTGAATATTCAAGAAATTTGTTAAATGGGTTTTCATTAATTCAGACATTTCCGAATTAACAAATTTGTCAAAATGTATTAACAAATGAATTTGGAAGGAATCGAATTGCACATGTCTAATAGCTACTGGTCTCCGAGCCTGACCCCTGACTGTGACAGTTTCTGTTTCACAAAAGTACTCATTTGGTTGGAAGTGACTTAATTTCTTGGTATAGTTTTGGAACTGTGGGAGTACACCAAACCATACAGATCCATTTAGAAAACCCATACAAACAAAGCAAAAACAAACTCTATGCAAATAGTGTAATTAGTGGAAATCCAAGACTAGAAAGTGAATACCACACTTCCCAGGGGGAAGTATTCAAAATGGCATAGGGAAAATATGTAAATAGAAACATAGCTAAATGCAGTGCTGTATATATTCTGTAAATTACAGCAGGGAACTGTGGAAAGATACATCTGCAAGACCCCATAGCAACAAGCAAACATTGGATACAGTATGTACTTCAAGAGCTTGAATAGGCATAATCAGACAGAATAGGTAATAAATACTCTTTATAAGCTTGATAATAGAACTGTAATGACTCTGAATAACAGATATGATACAATGTAGAGAGTAAAATGTCATTAGTAATTTCACGTGTCTGTGTTCAGTGCTCATCCATTATATGATGTCCTATAGCAAATACGATGATAAGAATTCAGTTTTTTACATTTTCAGAGCTCTTCTTGTTAGTGCAGAGCAACTGTTGACTGTTGGGTTCAATTTGCCCCTTTAGCACTATATGTATATTATAGATGTGTGTTCTCTTTCATGTGGATTAAGTATGAATATTTTGGAAAAATCCAAAAACTTTATTGGCAACCACTGGACCTTAAATTTGTGTTTGGGTGACTATGACTGTTCAAAGGAAAGCTTCGAAGTGCCATAACCGTAATAGTTACTTATTTGATAGAACTCACGTGTCTCGTAGAATGCTCCAGAGCTCCCCTCCAAGACACACCTCCAGCAGCATATAAACATATTTGGCATCCCTGAAAGTTCTGTAGAGCCTGCAGAATAAGGATGAAAAAGCCTGACATCTGTCACTGAAATTAAGCTGCCAAGAATCTAGATCAGCAAAACAGAGGTCTGTTTCAAGTCATTAACAGTATACCATGTCTCTTGTATTTACAAGCCGTCTTGTATATTTACTGTAACAGATTATAATTATTAGGGATTTCTATTGTAAAAACATCTGTTCAGTCTGGAAATGAATGAATCCTGCTCGGAATATACTTACCATGCTGGTGGCTAGGAAAACGACACGTCAACACTTTTTCCTTTTTCTTTTTTGTATGAAGCCCGTTCATATAGTAAAACTCAAATGACAGTATGTATACACAGTTTAATCAACAGCATCCCTGCTTGACCTAGACACCATAAAATGTTACACAAGAGTGGTTGTTGTCTTTTTATCCCCCATTGGTTAATAATATGTTTTGTTTTAGTACCACAAAATGTCTGGAAAAGGAAAACTGGGTTATAGCCTATAGCAAAAAAATGTAGAGTAGTCCCTACAAAAATGGTATGCTAATTCCTTTGTACTGCAACACTTTTTAATAAATGATGCCGATGCAATTCTGTACTTTTTATTTAAATGGCACCCATTAGTTGTAGGTATCCAGTACAATGAGGAGTCTCATAGCTATTATCAAAATCCTTGAGGAAAAAAATAGAATACCCAACTTAACCCACAGAGAAAATCTCCTTTCCTGGCTTGTTATTCAGAAAGACATGGATGGTGGGGTATTCAGTGCTGCTCAGTCTGAATTTGCTGTGCGGTGTATTGGTCATTAGAGAACAGCTTTCATAGAGTACAGATCTCTGAGGGTATTTATTTCCAGTAACCTTTCCAAATAATGAGTCCACTGGGTGAGAAGACTGTACAGAGAAAAAAAAATACCTACGTTCAACTAAAAGTACTGCTTCTTGTGGCCAGGAACCAGTGCTCTGGCTGAAGTGCCTCCACACTTAAATGACAGAACTGGAATTAAGTTGATCCTGGCTTCTAGGTTAATGCGTCTTGGCTATAGCAGCCTTCCTCATAGCACCAGTGCTACGAGGAAGGCTGCTATAGCTGAAATGCCTTAGCCTGTTATAGTTGTGTTTTATCATGTAGCCAATAAAGACCTGTAATTTATGGATTACACCGAGTAAGCGGCTTAAACTTACTACCGGTTCTAATAGTTGAGTGGGAAAACTGGGTCCAGATCTCACAAAGCCCTTGGCGTTCAATGCACGTTAATTAGCTGTGGGCTGCATATTGTGGAATGCTCCTCAAAGGTGTAAGCTTGTTCAATTAAATTATTTACTGTGTCTTTTACATTAAATGTTTAATTGTGCTGCTGTTATTCCTTGCCTTTCAATGCTTTATAGTGCCAGTTATGTAGGTCCCACAGGTACACATGCAAAATGTCACTCAATCAAAATGTCACAGTATTAGTGGGGTGAAAAAAATTATATTTTGTGCATGTGATTCTAAAGTACAAAATCTCAGCTCCAAAGAATTATGGCTAATCTATCTAATACCTGCATGATGTCCAGAAACATGGCTAATCGTTCAATTTCTAATTTCTTTGCATTGCCTACTCTAGTCAAGCTCTACATCACTTACACTAATCACACCAGATTTTTCATTTTTGAAGCTATGTTTTGTTAGGCATCATTTTTAATTCAACAAGGCATACCCAAGGTGAATTTTAAAGTAGAGCCGAACTCAAAAAAGTGAGGTTTTGCTATTTTATAGGTAAAATTTAAGAAATCTATATTGTGCTTAACCATTTTGGAATTTTAAACATAAGATATTTAAGACATAAGATAAGCTTAGCCCCTTATTACCTTAGTTTAGTAAAAAATTAAAAACAAAAAAAAAATTAGCACAAAAGACTTTACCTGACATTAGCTGAATTCCTCCTTCCTCCCACCCTTGCTACCACAATCATCCGATGTGGTGGGGGTTAATAGATCCAACAGAGCTGTGACAGGCACTTATGAAAAGTGCCATACTATGCCCAATCTTTCTGCCCAGCTCCTGCATTCATAGAAGCCATACTATGAAATCCTTGTGCTTCATTCATTCTGTAGATCAGGGATAGGCAACCTTAAAGAGGCGGAGATTTACCTGAACAACATGGGAGAGGTCAAAGATCACCAGGCACAGTGTCACAGAGTGTCGCCTCCTCTAATTGCCGCACTGCCATGTCACTATCACATGCATTGCACGGCAACCATAGGTTTAAATTAGGTGGCGAGGAGGCAACATTTCCCTCCTCATCACCTGTCAAACACACTCGGAATGCTTTTCAGAGGAGAAGCAGTGCTTGCTGCACTTGAGAATGAGCCCTTAGTTGCATTTGGCAGTGGCACCCTTAGTGTTCATTCACATGTAAAGTTGAGGTGCTGGTAAAACCCTGCGGTTGAGTGGTGGTTTTACCACCCCCCAATCCATACCCCCTTTAGCTGCTGAGTCAGCAGGAATTAAGCCCCCTGTTGCTTTTGGTGGGTTCTACCACCTGCCAATCGCAACCCATTCAAGTAGATAGGGCCACTATGCAAGCCCCCCACAAATGCATGCTTCTGCAGGGTCCAAGCTGTTAAAGCAGGTGCTGAGAAAGCAACACAAGTCTGCCTGCTTTAACCCCTTGTTTTCTGTACTGCACATGATTGCAGGGCACTTGCACAGTGGCCTCATTCACTTGAATGGGTCATGCCTGGCAGGTGCTAGACCCATCAACCATGACAGAGTGTATAACTCCTTCTGTGGCTGTGACATGTGTAAACACCTGGCCACTGCAGCTAAAGAGGTTGTGGTTGGGGCAGGGGTGATAAAAACACATATTATCTATGCAGTTTTACCAACCTCCAAAATGCAAATGTAAAGGAACCCTTACTGTTCTGAGCCCACTGTAAGGCTGCTTTCACAATGATCTGCTGTGGTTTACCTGCAGTGCAGCGTTGTGCATCTGCAACTTTCCTGGGTTAGCTGTGTTATGCCATAGACTTCTATTATATCCTACAGGTGTGGTGCACTTTCTGAAAGTGCACCAAAACTCCTGCTTTCAGAAGTTCACCAAACCAGCAGGATATAATAGAAGTCTATGGCTAAGTGCAGCAAACCTGCAAGAAAGCTGCAGGTACACTGCACTGCACCCACGGTGTGGGTAAACCAGAGGGTATCAGTGTGAAAGCAGCCCTATACTATTGTGCCCAGTATATTGCTTCACACTGACCTGAAGATCTCTTCTTTCCTGCTGCTGGCACCACTCACCACTGCATTTGTTATCAGTCCACATGGGACAGGAGCCAGCACTACAGAGGAGGCATTGGCTTATGCGGCTCTTGCTTCTTACTACAGCTCCAGCTTTACAAGTAGTCCCTCTGCATTACACTCTGTTTGATGCTCTGGGATGGTGGGTCAGCAAGCCCAGTCTGCGATCTACCAGTCACCTGTCCGTGATTTACTGGTAGATCATGATCTACAGGTTGCTGACCCCTGCTGTGGAACTATGTCTCCTCCACCTTTCCTGTTGTTTCTTAACCGGTTAACAACTGGCCCATAGCCAAATGACGGCTACAAGGCGGTTGCTTAACTCTGGGAGGGTGTACAATGATGTCCTCCCAGAATTAGGAAGATCCCGTGCTTCACGGATTGTGCTGAATGGCCGCTCACAGCGGCCTTTTACCTAGTGATCACTCCGTCAAATGTTGGAGTGATCACATGTAAACGAGCCGATGGAAGTCCGGCTTTTCTCTCCCCTCTCCACACCGATCGGTGCAGTGTGAGAGGAGAGGGTAGAGAGCAATGCAGCAGCGCTGTGGGGAGAGGATCTGAAGTGCCCACAGCGCTGCTATGTGCCAGGCTGCACCCCATCATCCATCCATCCATGCTCACCCAGCCATCCTCATCCAGCCAGCCATCTATGCTCCCCCACCCAGCCATCCATCCATGCTCACCCACCCAGCCAGCCATCCATGCTCACCCACCCTGCCATCCATCCATGCTCACCCACAGAGGCATCCATGCTCACCCACCCAGCCATCCATGCTCACCCACCCAGCTATCCATGCTCACCCAGCTACCCATGCTCACCCACCCAGCCATCCATGCTCACCCAGCCATCCATACTCACCCATCCATTCGTGCTCACCCATCCATCCATGCTCACCCATCCCCATCCATGCTCACCCATCCCCACCTGTGCTCAGTCATCCCCATCCATGCTCACCCACCCCCATCGGTGCTCAACCATCCCCATCCGTGCTCAGTTATCCCCATACGTTCTCGCCCATCCCCATCCGTGCTCAGTCATCCCCATCCATGCTCACTCATCCCCATCCATGCTCACTCATCCCCATCTGTGCTCAGTCATCCCCATCCTTGCTCATCCATTCCCGTCCACGCTCATCCGTCCCCATCCATGCTCAGTCATCCCCATCCATGCTCAGTTATCCTTTTCCGTGGTCAGCCATCCTCATCTGTGCTCATCGTTCCCCATCCGTGCTCAGTCGTCCCCATCTGTGCTCAGTCATCCCAATCCATGCTCAGTCATTCTCTTCCATGCTCAGTCATCCCCATCCGTGCTCAGTCATCTCCATCCATGCTCATCCATCTCCATCCATGGCTCATTTGTGCCTCATTCATGCTCATCCATACCACATCAGTTTTCATCCATGACACATCCATGCCACTACAGTGCCCATCCATGCCACTACAGTGCCCATCCGTGCCACTACAGTGCCTATCTGTGCCACTCCAAAGCCTATCCATGCCACTACAGTGCCTATCTGTGCCACTACAGTGCCTATTTATGACACTACAGTGCCTCACAATAGTGTAGTAGGTAGCCAAATTAGATTTGAAATGTATGCCCCTAGAACACCTGATGGTGCTCACTGCAAGTTGGGCCTCTGGATGTGGCCAGGCTGTGGAAAAGTCCCACATATGGGGTATCGCCATACTCAGGAGGAGTAGCAGAATATATTTTGGTTGTAATTTTTGCTAGGTATATGCTGTGTGTTATAAATATTGTATAAATGGGCAACTTTGTGTAAAAAAAAAAAAAGCGTTTTCATTTTTCTTTCAACATTTTCCGAAAACTTGTGGAAAAAATGACATGTTCAAGAGACTCACTATGCCTCCTAGAATATATGTTGGGGTGTTGACTTTCCAAAATGGGGTCTTTTTTTGGACGTTTCCATTGTCCTGGTGCTCCAGGATCTTCAAAAGTGCAAGAGGTAGTCAAGAAATGAAATGTATAATTTATGCTCCTAGAACGCCTGTTGGCGCTCCCTACATGTACCATAGTTAGGAGGAATAGTAGAATGTGTTTTGGGGTGTCATTTGTGGTATGCATATGCTGGGTGTGAGAAATAACCTGTTAATATGACAATTTTGTGAAAAAAAAAAGAAAAAAAGTCTTAATTTTGCAAAGAATTGTGGGAAAAATTACAACTTCAAAAAACTCACCATGCCTCTTAATAAATACTTTGGAATGTCTACTTTCCAAAAAGGGGTAATTTGGGGGGTATTTGTACTTTCCTGCTATGTCAGGGTCTCAAGAAATGAGAAAGACCGTCAGTACATCAGGTGTGATCAATTTTCAGTGATTGGCACCATAGTTTGTAGACTCTATAACTTTCACAAAGACCAAATAATATACACTAATTTGGTTATTTTTTACCAAAGATAGGTAGCAGTATAAATTTTGGCCAAAATGTATGAATAAAAAAATCCTGTGCATCAAACAAGATCGGGGCCATCACACTAAGATAGAACAAGGCACAGTAAGTCCATACGAAATAGATTAGCTGCAAGGAGCCTATGGGTAATACTAGTCATTAGTCCTTTGTCCTCTGCTTGCCTTTTTTTTGGATCCAGCTTACACAGTTCAGGTCTTCTTTAACAAACGTCTAAGCGTTTTTTTCAAGGGGAGGAGTTTGTTTACATTGACTTTGAATTTTTCATACCTTAGCAACACTAAGCGCGTTATTTTCACTGGATGCCCTGTATACTGCAATTTGTAGCATGACTAAAGTTAATTATGGCAATGCCAATATTACTTAATAATTATCAGTTAGTGTCAACCTTAATTTGTTTCAAGGGAGACCTTAGAACTGCATAATTTGCTGCAGCTATTGAACACTAAAGCTTAGGTGCATTTTTATATTATATTGCTGCTTAGAATTTGCTTCTATTTTTGCATCATTACAGACATGCATTTATATTCCACAAAACCTATTTACAAGAACATTTGTATTTATATATATTATCTAAATACCTTTATATCTGGCCCACAATTGTGATTTATAAAGTATATGCAATGCAGAGTTTGATTGTATAGGGCAGTGTTCACATACATTTATTGCTTTTGTCATGCATCACATTACTTTTGTAATATTCATGTGAACACAAGCAGAACACTTTTTAAATGCATTTCAAACTAATTACAGATTGATCTAGAATAGATAAACCTAGAATACAGATTTTATGTGGCTATGAAGTTTAATGGGTCTGGAGTCTCATATAACCTTATCATATACATGTACAGCCATTCATGTCTATAGGTGGCTGTATGCGGCACCTGCGCTTCCCTGGTGCGGAAGAAAAGCCATAATTTTTGTTTTGCATCTGTGTGAATGAGCACTATAGCTATGCAGAATAAAAATATAAAACGTGCAATATGTCAGATAGATTGGCCTGTCTAGTCAGGCAAATCTTTTAGGCTGGGTTCTCACTATTGTGGATTGGATGCAGGTTTCCCCGCATCCAATTCGCATGACAGGAAAATGTGGCCCTAATTCAGATGTGAAATGGTGAACGGGGATGCATCGGACCTCCTGCTGTGCCCCCCTTCACATAGTGTGAACCCAGCCTTACAGTAGCATGTCATAAAATAATGGACACATTTCCAGGCAGTGTTCAAACAAACACCCCTACTATATACAATAAAGCTCAGTGGCAGAACAGCAGTCAATGCAGCTGCTATGAGGCCTGGAGGTAAAAAGAGGCTCCATTAAGGGGGCTGTTGAGGCAATTAAAAAAAAGAAAATCTGCTTGCACGTGAAGATTACACAAATCCAGTACTGTATGATTAAGGATTGGAGACATTGCTGTTGACACTGACCCTGTTCCCCCTTTGGCATTTCCAATCAAGAAAATCTGTCGTCTGACGTAAAGAGGAAGATGTCAGAATTGTTGTCACCATCATAGATTACAAACCTTCTGCACAAAGACATGTTGTATACATTTTTCCTGTAGTCAAGCAACTGTGTGTTCTTTTCACCACAACTCCAACAGACCTGAAGCAAAGAGCAATCTACCTACATAAGCACAAGGCCATTCACATGGGCGATGCAGGAATAATTATGATGAAGAAAAGACATTTTCCCAGCTGCCCCGTCATGTTTTCACTTGCCCACCCACCTCTCATTTTCCTCTTTGGCTGCGTAAAAAATCTTTGTGGTCTAAAAGCAGACAACCTCAA
>BLSH010216864.1:729565-746135 GCA_018402905.1 Glandirana rugosa | reverse complement strand
CAGGCTCAGGGGTCGTTTATCCCTCCCTCCCCCTCCTAGGTGCCTCACCTAGCGTCGAGGGCCCTTTCTCTGTCGGGGTCGGTCATGTATGTCGTGCGTTCGACAGGTGTAACCTTTTTTTCGGGCGGGTCCCTTCTACGTATGTCTTGGGTCAGTTCTTCTGGTCTCGGTACTCACTGGTTTCCTTGGGAGTGTACATCATTCTGGGTGGAACAACACCCTGGTTCCTCTCCCTTGGTATCCCTTGTGTGTACACAATTCAGTCGCACCTTGACAGGTCCACTCACGTACGAAGGTAGGGATTAAAGGTGGTACATGTCTCCAGGGTGCATGCTTCATTTAAAGTCCCAAACCATTTTCTCTTTTGTTCCACAATACAGTGATGGAGATTACTCATGACCCTATTGTCATGGCCCTCACTTAAAGTCCCACAAGCCTGCGTTGTTTTTTTTCTTTTTTCTTTGTTCTCATGAAATTAGGGATGGAAGCATGCACTCACCTGGACAGTTCCACGCTGACTTAACACATGTGTGTTCCCTATGGTTCCCTCTCCTTGGTCCCACAACAAGGTGGGTCTTACTACATGTGAGGGTTCCTTTGGTCACTCATGGCTCTGGTCTTCTTGACTGGGTTCTGTATGCATCTTCCCTGGGCGGGCTTTTTTTCCAATGTGGACAGCTTGCGTGCTGTATGTACTGGCTGGGGCTGTCTCTTTCCCGGGAGCTGCGATCCACTCCGTGGATCCTCCCCCTCCCTCCCTATTTGCTGGGGACTCGGACGGACACCCCGCAGCGCATTAATGCCACGCCCTCAGTGTCGTGCGCGTGATGTCGGCTGATCCAGCCGGCATCCCACGCTGGCGCTGTGTGTCAGTCCATGCCGGCGTCTATATGAGGGAGGTTTGGTGCCTATCGCCGGGCAACTTATGTCCTGATGGTAACACCTTCCTCCCGTCCAGTCACCTGCGTGACATTGGCGGTCTTTGGCGGCTTCCATGGAGCAGTATTGCTCCCCCATTGGAGGCATGGGCGCTCTCATTTGGTCGGTGGATGGTAGGCAGTGGTGCATACCTGTTAGGAACAACATTTCACATGGGGCTCTAAGGTAATATATATACAACTTTATTTTTTCATATAAAAAATCTTTTTCTTTTTAACATTTTTTGTCGTAATTTCCATGCTAACTTTTCACCCTTATCTTCGTTTAAATTAGTTCACACACTCAATTAGTATCACTTGATCTTCCACTCACTTCAGTCTTTCTTAATCTTTTTCTTTGACATATTTAGGGCTATTTCATCTCTTCCACGATCTGTCACCAATACTCATATAATAACTGAGTTTCAGCTATGCACCACCTACGTATTATGTCCCCAATACACATATATTTACTACATACATTGACATATATATATATATATATATATATATATATATATATATATATATATATATATATACATTTCTCCATAGACCCCGGGGACGACTATGGACAGATACATTCTTTATGGATATTCTGATGGTTAACATCCCTTCTGCCGCCTTTCCATCTGTGGGGGCTCTTTTGCCCAGTCACCATATTTTGCACCGCCTCAGCTCCCGGGTGAGACGTTATCCCCTACCTGTCCACAGCAACCGCCATTTTAATTTAGTCACATTTTACATGTAAGTATGGGGGGTCAGTCCTTTACCGGGTTCTCCTTCCCCTTGTCTTGTACTAGCCCTACTCATTGACTATTTTTATATACTATTAGATACCCTCCACACATAGCTCCTGATGAGTGACATTGACCCCGAAACGCGTCGAACCGATGTTACCATCGTCATACGTTTCTACTGCAATCGTGTAACACATTGTGACCCTGTTTTTCCATGATTTTTGCTGCCCACCTTGACAATATTAGGACCTGTTAACCATTGTGTACATACATGAATTTATTATGAATATTTTTGCATTGTATCATGATATTGTGATTCATCTGTATGGTTAAAACATCCATGAATTTATATTTTCTGTATTAATGTACCATGATACTGTGATTTAATCAGATGTGATACCTTTCTACAATAAATCTCTTTTTTATATACAATTGTAGTGGTACATGTCTCCAGGGTGCATGCTTCATTTAAAGTCCAAAACCATTTTCTCTTTTGTGTTTTTTCATTTGCTGTGCTTTTGAAGCGTTTTACAGTTATGTTGTGGAGATTTGCGCTTTTAAACCTGCCTAGTAACAACATTTCTCCAAATAAATACATTTTAAAAAATGCAAATAGCGGTAGAAACGTGGTAAAAATGCATCAAAACCACAGCACTTGTGCTTTTCTTGCGTGCCATTAAAGACTATTACATGCAAAATGCTGAAAAAAGTCCCCGACCCTTTCCAAAAACGCATTGATGTGAACATGTTCCATAGGAAAATGGAAAATAAAGAAGAACATGGGACTTTTCAGGTGCCAACACACAAAAAGTTGTAAAAATATGGGGGGAGGGGAATAGAGGCAGTCGTGCTTTATATGCTTTATGAGTTCTAATTCAAAATGTATTCTCTTTATATATATATTTGTTTTGTCCAATTTGTTTGTTCTAATTGTATCATTTTGACTAGTGATTTGAGTAGTGATTATAAACAGTATCGTCAAAATATTCTCCTGAATAAGCCGCTACATGGTGAAACATGTTGAGAATGGATGTAACTGTATTGTTTTCTTCAATCACTGTAGCCAAATACATGTATTAACCACTGCAATTTTAATGGATGTATTAATACATTTTTTATATTTTTACAACTTTTTGTGTGTTGGCACCTTAAAAGTCCCATGTTCTTCTTTATTTCCCAATTTTCTAATTTAATGGATGTGGTGCCTTGAAGTTTTCTTGATACCCAGTACCGTTTCAATACAATACTATAATTCAGGTGGAAAACACCAAACCGTACCAATTTGGCATTGGGAATCAACATACTAAACAAAAGATACTAGTTTTGTGTATACAAACTATACTTTGAATTGTTTACTACTAGTGGACAATTGTGGTTTTGTTTTTTTTTTCTTTGAAAATCCCTTTGGCCATCTCTAATGGGAAATTACAGGGGGCAGCCTTTGATGGCTTGGTGGATCTGGTCCATCAGATATTTCCTTAAATATATTGAGGATGAAATAGTACCCTGGGGGTTATGAATTCAAATTTCCAAATTTAAATAAAACTGATACAGAATTTAAAAAATAGGTGGGAAAGCAATGTCCAGAATTGCTCCTTAAGATGACGGAGTCCTTATGCTCGCATTATCAAAAGGAAATAGAAGCATTAGATGCAGAGATTGAGAAACTTTACACAGACAAAACCAATTTACTACCTGATGAAACCTTCAATGCGAGGGAAACAGCTCTTTAGTGAGTATTCGGAAAGCTTTATTGCAGATATTCTGCGAACAAAGGATAAAAAATACTATTGCGATCGAGTAGCATATGAAGCCCATGGGGCCTACAAATGGTCACATGAAAATAAGAGACGTAAAAATAAATCACCTTCCCATAATAATAATCAGCCTGGTGATGACCCTACTGATTCTGATGGATCATCCACTTATTCTTTTTCTTCCACTCAGGCCAATCAGACGCGACAACAATCTGAGAGAAGGGGATCGTTCAAACGCAAAGACAATGGCTCAGGGCTCCGTCAATCGGCACCTAAACGCACTGCATAACATGATCGCACGCGACAATCTTCTATTTCTCACAATAAGGTTTCACCCTCACTCTCTGCACCTGCTCCTTCTGGTGATACGGCTTCCACTTCTGCTTCCTTTTCACCTAATGTAATGATGGCCTCTAAGGTAAGCCAATCAAATTCAAACACTATTTCGGGGAACTTTTGCACCTTGACTCAGTCAGGAGATGTGTGACCAGCACCTGTCTTTGTGGCACAACCCATTGTGAATCCCAAAAGGCTCCCATTCAGTGTTGCCAACATCCGTATTTTTATGGACAGCCAGTAAAAACTAGCTTTTTTTCCCCCTGTCCGTAGTGCCCGTAATTCTGTCAAAAGTTCCAGTAAAATTGCAGTGACCTGGTTGGCTGGGAACTGTGCATGCACAGTTCCCAGAGCAGCCCGATCCAATCCTGTATTTGGCTGGTGGAGGCGGGCGGGGCGAGGAGGGAGACTCCGGGGCGGTGTTAGGATGGCAGATCGGCCGCTCTCCTCCAGCTCCAGTTGGTATTACTCGTATAAGAGGAAGATTCTGCTGGACGGACACCGGGGACACCTCTACTCCAAAGTCTTCTGTGTAAGTACTGATCTCCCCCCTGTATTCTCTATAGACGATATGGGGTAACTTTGTATCCTCAGTGATGGGGGGGTCCGGGGTCTCTGTACTCCGCTCCGGTCTCTGCAGGGGCCATCCGGGGATCTCCAGATCTCTTATTTGTTACTTTCCTCTCCGCACACCTGGACTCCAGTTACTTTGTAGCATAGCCGTTGTCATGGCAACCCAACGCCTGGTTTTCCAAGCTGCTGTCATGTGTGTGGGGTGCCTCACACACTCTGGAGTCTCACTCCTGCTGCTGCATTCTTTATGTATGATAGATGGATTGGCGGGGGAGGGTCAGTGGGGTTCTCTGGACTGAGCCAGGGGGAGATGGGATGAATGTTGATCTGTAATTTTTCACTCTTCCTCCAGAACAGAATGTACAGAATCAATATTAATGACATTTTCTTTCCCAGTAATGTGCAGTCTCTGCAGGTAATACTGGGGAGGTCCAGGGAGAGGCCGGAGTGACTCATGGGGGCAGAATCTGAGGCAGAGGCTGGGTTGACAGCGACATACTACTGCTGGCAAGGTGAGTGATGTCATGACACATCCACTGCCCGTTAGAATTTAAAAAACGGTCACCAAGAGGCAGGCAGACTGGAGGAGCCCTCAATGGTGGTGACTGGTCTGTCTGTCCTGAGCAGAGTGCGGACGATCTTCCAGATGCCACAGTGTGACAGCGTAGCCCAGGCATCCACAGCAGGAACGGACCAGCCCAGACCAGACCAGGCAGAAAAACAAGGCAAGTCTGCATTCTCAGGGATAGTGACAGGAAGGATGGTGTAATGGGCAGGAAGAATGGTGTAATGGGCAGGGGGGGTGGTGTAATGGGCAGGAAGGATGATTTAATGGGCAGGAAGGATGGCATAATGGGCAGGAAGGATGGTTTAATGGGCAGAAAGGCTGGTGTAATGGAAAGGGGGGATGGTGTAATGGGCAAGAAGGGTGGTGTAATGGGCAGGAAGGATGGTGAGAGGTGGGATGGTGACAGGAGGGATAGTGTAATGGGCAGGGAGGATGGTGACAGGAGGGATGGTGGGATGGTGACAGGAGGGATGGACTAAATAATCCACCCTTATTATAACGGAAATAAGAGAAATATGTTTTTTTTTTTTACATTGCTATCAACCTTAAATCACATTGCTATTTGCATAGTGTACTTGTTTGTTGCCTAAATACTGGAATTTGCACTTAAAACTGTAATTTTGTAACTTTTGTAGAATGCCAGTAAAAACTTGGCCGTGCCAGTAAATTTTGGGTGTTGTGCCAGTAAATTTCAATCTGGTAGGTTGGCAACACTGTCCCAATACACAGGCTCCAAAAAACGGGACCAAGATGGCCTCCAAGTGATTAATTTAATCTCTTATGCCCTTATGGAAGATCAGATCCAAGTCTTAGGACTTGGTCTGACCTTCTGTCCCACTCAGGATACTGACAGCTTTGAGGTGATCAAAGATGTTCACCTCTTTCCTTGAAAGTTGATTTATAAGAAATGTTTTGATTAAAAGAATCAGGCTTTGCAGTTCCAATCAGAATTGGATGTTTGGAAAGACCTTTCCATCAATGATATTAAGGCCATCAATGATTTGATGGAATTATGGGAAGAAAGTAACGACCCTGGTGATACCGGGGAAGTCTATTCCAGTGACCCTCTATCTAAGGAAGTATCTACTTCTGCCTCTGCTGCAGTAAGATGCTTTCCGCCTCCCCATTTATTTAAGCCAAAATTTAGAGCTTTCCTGGTTCTACAAGGAAATCCTAGTATCTTGGCCTTTACCCAGAAAGTAACTAGTGAACTACAATCCATCAATTGGGAAAAGGGTCACCAATCCAACAATCTAACCAAAATTCAACAGGATGCTTTAAAAATCCAAATATAATTATCAAGCCAGCCGACAAGGGTGGCGACATTATTGTCATGGACCTAGACAAATAGAACAAAATGGTAATGGATACCTGGATGTTCAGGTTCGGCGGGTTCGGCCAAACTTGACTCCGAACCCCATTGAAGTCAATGGTGACCTGAACTTTTGGGCACCGTGTGACATAAAATATTGAAAAAAAAAAAAAATGTTTGGGGGTTTCAAGTCATTTTCTAGCAGAAAATACTGGATTTTTATTTGTAAGCAGCAAATGTCAGAAAAGATTTAGTCTTTAAATGGTAAAACTTAACTCATCTATACACGGGAGTTCAACCCTTTGATAATTTTAAACATAGTATCTTTTTACTTCTTTTATCAACTTGACTTGGCAGTCTACCCAGACTCAACTTGCTCAAACTTTTAGAGAAAGATTCCTGGGGAGACTTCAGGCGACTTGTATTGACTACTATTACAGCCAAGTCGCGCTGAGTCGCCCGCAAGTTGGACTCCATTAACTGCACTGAAAATCGCAGTAATGCCTGATGGAGATCGCGGGGGGGGGGGGTGAATCGAGATTGCGATTTTAATACGATTAATCATGCAGCTCTGGGGGGGGCGTCGCCACGGCAACCGCTGACGAGGGTGGGGGTGTCGCCACGGCAACCACGGATGGAGATGGGGGCCATCGCCACGGCAACCGAGGACGCTGGTGGGGGCCATCGCCACGGCAACTGCGGTTGGGGGTGGGGGGCCGTAACCCGGGGAAGGGGGTGGGGGGCCGTTGCCATGGCAACCGGGGACGGGGCTGTCGCCATGGCAACCGGGGGGGGGGGGTCGTCGCCACGGCAACCGCGGATGGGGTGGGGGCCGTCGCCACGGCAACTGGGGACGGGGGCCATCGCCACGGAAGGGGTGGGGGCCATCGCCGCGGCAACCGCGGACAGGGGTAGAGGCCGTCACCATGGCAACCGCAGACGGCGGTGGAGGGTCGTCGCCTTGGCACCCGCAGACAGGGGTGGGGGGGCGTCGCCACCGCAACTGGGGACGGGGTGGGGGCCGTCGCCACCACGACCGGGGATAGGGGTGGGGGGCTGTCGCCACGGCAAGCACTGATGGGGAGGGCCGTCGCCGTGGCAACCGCGGATGGGTGGGGAAGGCTGTCGCCGCGGCAACCGCAGACGGGTGAGGAGGGCCGTCGCCGCGGCAACCGCGGACGTGGGGCAGTCGCCTCAGTAACCGCGGACAGTGGAAGGCCGTTGTCGCCACGGCAACCACGGACGGGGAGGGCCATCCCCACAGCAACCGCGCACGGGGGATCCGCACGATTCTGGCTGCACGATTCTGGCCAAAATTAGAATCACGATTTTTTTGCTTGAAATAAAGATCACGATTCTCGTGGCGTAACATCTTGCATATACAAAAAAATTGGGCTAACAGCACTGTTTAGTTTTTTTTTTTTAAAGTGTAATTTTTCCAAAAAAATTGCGTTTGAAAGACCACTGCGCAAATACCATGTGACATAAAATATTGCAACAACTGCCATCTTATTCTCTAGGGTCTCTGATAAAAAAAAAAATATATAATGTTTGGGGGTTATAAGTCATTTTCCAGCAGAAAATACTGGATTTTATTTGAAGCAGCAAATGTCAGAAAAGATTTAGTCTTTAAATGGTTAAACTAAACTCTTCTATACACTGAGTTCAACCCTTTGATAATTTTAAACATAGTATCGTTTTATTTCTTTTATCAACTTGACTTGGCTCTCTGCCCAGACTCAAGTCGCTCCGACTTTACAGAGAAAGATTCCTGGGGAGACTTCAATCGACTTGCATTGACTGCTATTACAGTCAAGTCGCGCTGAGTTGCCAGCAAGTCGGACTCCATTAACTGCACTGAAAATCACGGTAATGCCTGATGGAGATCGCGGTGGGGGTGAATCGAGATCGCAATTTTAATACGATTAATCGTGCAGCTCTACTTCCCGCCAGTGCTATAGCCGAAAGACGGCTACAGCACGGGCCTTAATTGCTGGGAGGGTGTCCATGTACGTCATCCCGAGCATGCATTATCTGCACGCCTCACTCTGTGATCAGCACGTCAATGATCCCAGACCCTTACTACGTGATCAGCTGTCAGCCAATGACAGCTGATAATGTGATGTAAACAGAAGATCGGAAATCTGCTTTTCTTTTTTTTTTCCCTCACGCTAACAGGGGGAGGGAAAAAAAACAAGCCAATTACCAGCTTCTGTCAGAGGGACATCTGTCCCGAACAGGGAGAGCCGCTGCTGCTATCCAGTGCCACCTATCATCTCTGCCCATCAGTGCAGCCTCATCAGCGCACATCAATGAAGGAAAAAAATTACCTACGTTCAAAATTTTATAACAAACTATGAAACTGTTTTTGTTTTCCAGTGTTTAAAAAAGTCCTAGAAAGGGTTAGAGGGCTGCAAAAGGAAGCAAAATGGGGGTAAGAGTAGGACATGTGTCCTGCAAACAAATGTGGATGGGGAAATAACTTAAAATCACATAAAAAAAATAAAAAATGGAGGAGGAGGTGGATGTGGAGTAGGAGGTTGAGGAAGCGGTGACCGTAACGGTGTAGGTGGCGGTGGAGGAGGAGGAGGTAGCCAACACAGTTTTTTGTTTGTTTGGTTTTTTCTTTCTAATTGGGGTAGCCCCCAAAATATTGAGACCTTCTGCAGCAGCTCTGACATATGCGGGTAGTTTTTTAGAAATTTCTGCACCACCAAATTCAGCACATGCGCCAGGCAAGGGATGTGCGTCAAACCGGCTAGGCCCAGAGCTGCTATGAGATTTCGCCCATTATCGCACACCACCAGGCCAGGCTTGAGGCTCAGTGGCAACAACCACTCATTGGTCTGTTGTTCAATGCCCATCCACAGCTCCTGCGCAGTGTGGGGTTTATCCCCCAAACATATCAGTTTTAAAACAGCCTGCTGTCATTTCCCCCTGGATGTGCTGAAGTTGGTGGTGAAGGTGTTTCGCTGAGCGGATGAGGAGGTAGTAGAGGAGGAGGAAGCGGAGTAGGAGGAGGAGGCAACAGGAGGCAAAGAGAAATGCCCTGTAATCCTCGGTGGCGGAAGGACATGCGCAAAACTGCTATCCGCCTCAGGCCCACCCGCCACTACATTTGCCCAGTGTGCAGTTAGCGAGATATAGCGTCCCTGCCCGTGCTTACTGGTCCAGGTATCAGTGGTTATGTGGACCTTTCCACAGATGGCGTTGCGCAGCGCACACTTGATCTCGTCCCCGAATTGTTTGTGCAGAGAAGGGATGGCTCGTCTTGAAAAATAGTGGCGGCTGGGAACCAAGTACTGTGAGACAGCCACCGCCATCAGGTTTTTAAAACTGTCTGTGTCCACCAGACGGAATGACAGCATTTCAAAGGCCAGGAATTTTGAAATGCTGGCATTCAGGGCCAGGGATCACGAGTGGGTGAGGGGTACTTCCTCTCTCTCTCCAGTGTTTGGGAGATGGACAGCTGTAAGCTTCCATGGAACCGTGTGGAAAAGCTTGGGGATGGTGGCGGACATGGTGGCGTTGCTGTCACATCGTCTGTTTGCTGGGTGGCAGGTGACACTGGCACTGTAGACGTGGAGGAAGAGGCCGAGGCAGCAGCAGAAGGGGAAACAGGAGGAGCCCGAGACCTTTCTTAGATTTTGAGGTGCTTATTCCACTGCAGCTCGTGATTTGCATGTAGATGCCTGGTCATGCAGGTTGTGCTCAGGTTTAGAACATTTATGCCTCGCTTCAGGCTCTGATTGCACAGCGTGCAAATCACTCGTGTCTTGCCGTCAGCACATTGTCTGAAGAACTGCCACGCCAGGGAACTCCTTTGAGCTGCCTTTGGTATGCTAGGTCCCTGGGTGCGGTGGGTAGTAGCAGGCGTACTGTCTAGGGGACGGTCGATCTGCTTTTGCAACCTGCTTCCTCTTTTGCTGTGCTGGTGCCTCTGTGCGACCACCACCTCTTCCTCCAAACTGCACACGTCACTCGCATGACCTTCATTCCATGTGGGGTCTAGGACCTCATCATCCTCCACATCATCTTCCACCCACTCTTCACCACTGCCTTCCTTGTCAGTCTGCACACTGTAGAAAGCCACAGCAGTTGGCACCTGTGTTTCGTCATCATCAGAGATGTGCTGTGGTGGTGTTTCCATGTCCTCATCCTGAAACAGAAGTGGTTGGGCATCGGTGCACTCAATGTCTTCCACTTCTGGGGCAGGACTATGTGGATGGCCCACGGAAAGCACACCAGCAGAGTCATCAAAAAACATAAGAGTCTGTTGCATGACTTGGGGCTCAGACTGCTTGGCTGATTTACAAGGGGCTGAGGTGAAAGACAGATGGCCATGGGGTTCAGGTGCAAACTCTGAGCTTTCAGCAAGGGACCGGGTGGGAGACAATGTGAAGGAACTGGAGGCATTGTCAGCCACCCAATCTACTATCGCCTGTACTTGTTCTGGCCTCACCATTCGTTGAGCGCCATTCGGGCCTACCATATAACGTTGAAGGTTCTGTCAGCTACTCGCACCTGAGGAAGGTGTTTCACTTGTGTGTGTGTGTGTGTGTGTGTGTGTGTAGCTGGCACAGATCGACCACGTCCTCTCCTTGAAACAGGAGCTTCACCAACACCACCAACACCAGCAGCACCACGACCACGTCCCTTATTTGACGCTTTTTTCATTCTGGACGCAAATGTACTATTTAGCAAAAATTTATATTACTTTTTAAACCGGCAATGTAGACGCACTTTTTAATTTTGTGCAAGAAATGCACAGCAAGGTGCAAATGTACTATGTAGCACTATTTTTTATTTATTTATTTATTTTTTTTTTTTTTTTTTCAATAATAATGTTTATTGAGTTTAAATGATATTACAGTTTACAGAGTGTATCAAATGAGGTGAGTAGATGAAGAGGTAATACATACAGTAACAAGTTATCTGAGAGCGTATACATAATAGTAATTGCCTTCATATCCTTAAGATATTAGGGCGAGTAGCAACAAGCATTCACCTATGTTATTTATAATTGGTGTTCCACCTATGTTACCTTATGGTGAAGTCCGACTTCCCTTCTCTCACAAGGGAGTACCTGCCACCCCTATGGGTACTCACTCTGGACAGGTTGAATAATGGGCTATGGAATTTGGTAAACTGGTGGATGGTTCCTTGTGAATGATTGTTGCGTACAATGTCTCAGTGTAAAGTCTGGTGACGGCATTTGTAGTATGTCGTGACATGACATCTCTGTAATAGTTGTACATTGCCGATTTAAATCAGGGTTTAGAAATAAGAACAGTAACATCAACAGCAATAAGGGAAACAATAACATTAACAGTAAGTCCATACTTTAGTTCACTTGTTGTATTTAGACTGTCATTTTATGCTAGGGGTGCAATGGGAAGACTGTGAGCCAGCAGTTCCAGGTATGCAAGAATTGCTCTTGTGAATCGTTCGCTTTGGCGAATGTGAATTCGTGGGAACATTGCGTTTTGGTTCTAGATATAATTTCTTCTAAGTCTGGTATGAGATCTTTCCTCCACTTACTCATGATTGCAAGCCTCGCTGCATATAGAATGTGGAGTACTACTTTCCTGGTAGTAGGAGGGAATTTTTCTGCTGTCAGGTTTAATAATGCTAGGGCTGGGGAGGGGTAGACTATGGTGCCAGTGATTGTAGTTATTAGTTGGAAGGTTGCTTGCCAAAAACTGGATATGGATTGGCATTGCCATAGGATATGTAAAATGTGGCCTTTTTGGCCGCAGTTTCGCCAGCAATCAGATGTGCTGTGGTTGTATATACGGTTTAGCCTGGCAGGGGTTAAATACCATCTATAGAGAATTTTGAAAAAGTTTTCCCAGTGGAGTACACAGTGAGTTGCTTTTAAGCTGTTTTGTACTGCGGAGCTCCACTGGTGTTCTGAAAAACTCTCTCCTAAATCTCTCTCCCAGTTTTGGATGGCTTGTGTTTTCTTTATCGGGCTTTCTGGTTGTAGTACATTGTACAGCCGTGAAATACCTCCCTTAGTGCTCAAGTGGTTGTGGAAGTAGTCCCAGACATCCTTATTCAAAACTATGTCTCGGTGGTGTATAGAATGGAGGAGGTGATTTATTTGGTTAGTAATGAATGTTTCCTTTTTTTTTAAGTGTTCTGGGACTGCGTCCCAGGAACAGTACCCTAAAGATGTCCAGCGTTTGAGGGAGAGGTCAGGGATGAGAAATTCAAGTACTTGGAGTGGAGCCGCGGTTAATTGCATGCGGATTGTCTCTTTAGCTCTTAATAGTGCATCCTTCCAAACGTTGAGGGATGCTAGAATAGAGGGGAAGTCTGCTAAATGAAGGGGTAGGTTGGAGGCTGCTGCTATCAGTAGATTTTTAAGTGATTTATTGTTAATCATATGTCTCTCTAGCAGTACCCAAGGTTTTGTGGAGTGGGGATCAGTCCATTCTTTGAGTTGTACTAGCAGTGACGCCCTGTAGTAGTCTATTAGTGAGGGGGTGTTCATGCCCCCTTTAGATTTGCGTTTAATTAATGTAGAGAAGGCTATGCGAGGGGCTTTACCCTTCCATATGTATTGTTTGAGAAGTGTGTTGAGTTTGTTGAAGAATTCACTAGGGAGTACAATAGGTATTGTTCTGAAAATGTAGAGGATTTTTGGGAGGATTACCATTTTAAAGGTGGCAATGCGGCCTAGCCAAGATAGGAACGGGTTGTTTATTCTGGCCAGTTCCGTTTTTACTGTTCCTAAAAGTTTTTGGTGATTAGCATTGTAGAGGGATTGGGAGTTACTTGTTAATCTTATGCCCAGGTACTGTATGTCTTTAGAATCCCAATTGCATTGGAAACTTTGCTTCAATTTTAATTTGGTGTTTTTGTTTAGGTTTAGGGGCAATGCTTGACATTTGGCTATATTGATCTTGTAGTAGGAAATGTGACCGTATTGTATGATTAATTTGTTTATTGCTGGGATAGAGGTGTCTAAATTTGTAAGGGTCAGGATTACATCGTCAGCGAAAAGGCTAATGGAGTAGGACCTCCCTGCTACCTCGATTCCTGATATGTCGGGGGCTACTCTTATCGCTGTTGCTAAAGGTTCCATTAATAATGAGAATATAATAGGGGAGAGGGGGCAGCCTTGACGCGTGCCATTGGAAATGGGAAAGTCGTCTGATAGAGAAGATGAAGTGTAGATTTGAGCTGAAGGGTGCGTATATAGGGCTGCTATGGCTGATTTGATAAAACCTGAAAAGCCAAATTTTGATAGGGTTGTTCCCATGTATCCCCAATGGACTCTATCAAAGGCTTTTTCAGCGTCTAGAGCTATGAATGCAGCTGGGGTTCTCCGATTCTCCACTATTTTCTGTAGGTTCAGGACTCTGCGTGTACCGTCAGGTGCTTGCCTATTCAAGACAAAGCCTACTTGATCTTGATGTATCAAGTTTGGGGTAATCGGGGCTAGTCTATTCGCTATTAGTTTGGCGTATATTTTAATGTCCGTATTTAGCAGGGATATTGGCCTATAGTTTTGTGGTGAATCTGCGGGTTTTCCAGGTTTAGGGATAGTGACTATTATAGCTTTAAGCATTTCTTTGGGGGGGAGTTTGGAGGAAGCTATGGTATTGAATAATTCTAAGAGGTAGGGTAGGAGTGATTCTTTAAAGGAACGATAATATTCAGCTGAGAGTCCGTCAGGGCCTGGGGTTTTATTCAATGCTAAGCTTTTAAGGACTGTTTCAATTTCGGTGTGAGAGAATGGGGCATTCAAGGTTTGTAATTGTGTGTCTGTGAGCGTGGGTAGGTTCAAGGGGTTTAGGAACTCATCAATTTTTTCTTGGGTTGGTTGGGGAGTATTAGGGTCTGTGTTCAGATTATATAAGGTACTGTAATATGTCTTGAAGATATTCGCTATGTCCTTAGGGTGGTGCATCGTTTTTCCTGTTAGTGGGTCTTTCATAGCAGCTATTCTAGATTTCGCCTGCTTAATTTGGATTTGTCTCGCCAACATCTTGTTGGCTTTATTGCCATACAAATAGGAGGAAGCTTTGAGATGTCTAAGTGTTTTTTCGTGGTCTTGTAGTAAGAGATGTTTCAAGTCTGTTCTGAGCTGATTAAGGTTACTTATATTTGTCTGTGTGGTATCTTTTTTATTTATATCTTCAAGGATTTTGATTCTCATTAAGATGTTATTTATGGTTTGGGTTTTTTTCCTTTTTTCTCTAGAGGCCGCCTGTAGTAAAATTCCCCGTATATAAGCCTTGTGTGCACACCAAATATTGGTAATATCTCCGTGACTTGAGTAGTTAAAATCAAAAAATTCTTTAAGGTGCTTGGAGATTCCTTCTCTGTGTGATGTCTGCTGGAAGAGGGATGTGTTATTACGCCAAAGAATGTTGGGTCTGTCGTTGGTTTGGTCCGAAATGTTTATAGTGATTGGAGCGTGGTCTGACCACGTGATGGCTTCTATAGTGGCAGATTGCACTTTGTGGAGGGTAGATAGATCTGTAAGCGCTAGGTCTATTCTTGAATATGATCTGTGTGGGGCCGAGAAAAAGGTGTAGTCTTTTTCATCTGCATGCAGACACCGCCATGCATCATATAGGGACTCCACATTCAGAAGGTTTTTAAGGGATAATTTATGTCTGAGGGTCTTTTTTGAGGAGTCCAGCGAGACATCAGGAACAGCATTGAAATCTCCAAGCATTACCAAGTGGCCTCTACGCTTCAGATTTACTTTCTTAATTAGCTTTTTAAGAAATGATATTTGCCCTTTGTTTGGGGCGTATAAAGATACAATTGTATATGGTACATCATTTAGAGTGCAGATTAGTATGATATAGCGGCCATTAGAGTCTATGACGCTCTCCTGAAGAGTGAAGGCTACATTATTGCTGATAGCAATAAGGACTCCATTGTGTTTTTTATTTGCATTAGAAAGGAAAATGTTAGGGTACTTCTTATGGGTACATGTAGGGGCTTTATTGTTCAAGAAATGGGTCTCCTGAATGCAGATTACGTCCCCATTCATTCTTACGGCCTCAGACCATAGTAGTTTCCTTTTAAATGGGCTGTTCAGGCCCTTAACGTTCATGGATAGAAATTTAATGGTCATGAGGATTGTTTGGGTTGCTGAAAGATGTAGTTAGAGCAGAAAAAAGGGTGGTGGTGTCTGTGGTGGGCGTCATGGTTACATACCCATCCATGGATGCTTCCCTTGGTGTTTTCTTCGGGAGGTAGTTGGCAGCGAGGGTTGGGGTCAGTTCCTCTTGTCTGATGTAGATTCTTCGATGTTGGAGATGATGGAGCAATTCTTGATTGAGGAGATGGTATGGACTAGAACAGATATGGTGGTAAGGAACAACATAATAACAAAAGTGGAACGAGAGGGAAAATAGGAACATGGGTTATAACCCTGGGGTAGTGCTGGGATAAGTAACAGAGTGAACTGTAGACAATCTGCGGGGGTGAATGAAAGAACGCTGTTATCTAAGTGGATAGGTGGTTCCTTCGGGCTGGGTAGCATTTGGGGCAGGCGGGCACACTCAGTCGCTAAGGCATGGTGATCTTCTCGCAAGTATGGTTATCTTTTAGACCATTCCTGTCTGAGTTTGGATGGGCCAGCATGTTTTGTTTGTGGGTCTTCGTATGGCAGGATTCCCCAGTCCTTCAGGTATTTTAAGCCTGCTTCTAGGGAGTGAATAGTGTACGTCTTGTCGCGATAGGTGATGATCAGTTTTGATGGAGTGCCCCATTGGTATTTGACTTCGTGGTTTCTCAGTGCTTTAGTGATAGTCAGGAGCTTTCTTCTGTGTTGTATTGTGGCCTGGGAGAGATCGTTGAATAAAGCTATTCCCTTGTATTGGTCAGGGAGTGGGGGGTTTTTTCGGATGGCGCGCATTGCTTCATCCTTAACATGGTAATAATGTATTCTTGCCAGAACATCACGAGGGATGGAGGCCGGTAGAAAGGAGGGTTTAGGGAGTCTATGGGCCCTGTCAATAGTGAGTTCAATTTCGCTAGCGTTAGGGACTAGCAGATGCAGTAGATGGCGGATGTATTTGTGCAGGTCTACATTGCCCACTTCCTCAGGTACCCCTCGGAATTTAATGTTATTTCTGCGACTACGGTCCTCCATGTCAGCGATTTTGGCCGCTAAACGTTGCATGTCGCTTTGTTGTTCCTGATGTGCCTCCACTAGGCTGTTGTGTGCTGTGTAGGCCTCTTCTAGTTTGTCCTCCACATGTGTCACTCTGTGTTGGAGATCCTGTATATCTTGTTTAACAGGGCGTAGGGCCTTTTTCATTTCTAGATGCATTGAATCTCTTAATGAAATGAGCATTTCCTTCATATTCCTACTTCGTTACGCGCGGTAGGCT
>BLSH010216864.1:714759-728524 GCA_018402905.1 Glandirana rugosa | reverse complement strand
GCTAGCCGTAGACTACCGCCGTTTCACCGAGACATTCCGCTTTGCGGCAGTATGCTGCCGCCGGCGGTCTAGCGCGTGTCACTCGCGCGCGCGCGGCCGCCGCCGCGCGGGGAAGGGGTTAACCTGCAGGGGGCGCTCTAAGGGTTAACTATGTTCCCTGGGCGTGTTCTAACTGTATGGGGGCTTTCCTAGCTGGGGAAGGGAAGTGGTCACAGCCTTCACATACAGGAAGGCTGTGATCACAGCCCTTCCCCCTCACACAGAGCGGAGGTCCGTGTTTACTTACACGGACCTCCGCTCCTTCACTCCGGGGGGAGCATCGCGGGTGGCCGGCGGCAATCGAAGCCGCCGCACCCGCTCCCTGGCCCTCCCCGGACACAGTGAGCGCGCGGGCGCGCCGCCGCCGGCGCGCGCGCGCTCACTGTGCGCGATCTGGCGGCCGCCGTCGTATGACGGCGTTTCGCCTTACAGAGCCACTTTGCCGCCATCAGATGCCGATCGGCGGTCGGCAAGTGGTTAATTTTGTGCAAGAAATGCACAGCAAGGTGCAAATGTACTATGTAGCACTATTTATTATTCTTTTTTTTTAAACCAGCAATGTAGACGCACTTTTTAATTTCGTGCAAGAAATGCACAGCAAGGTGCAAATGTACTATGGAGCACTATTTTTTTTTTTAAACCAGCAATGTCGACGCACTTTTTAATTTTGTGCAAGAAATGCACAGCAGGGTTCAAATGTACTATGTAGCACTATTTTTTTTTTTAAACCAGCAATGTCGACGCACTTTTTATTTTTGTGCAAGAAATGCACCGCTGGCCGCAAATGTAGTATTTAGAATTTTTTTTTTAAACCTGCCATGTAGACGCACTTTTTATTTTTGTGCAAGAAATGCACCGCTGGCCGCAAATGTAGTATTTAGATTTTTTTTTTAAACCAGCAATGTAGACACACTTTTTAATGTTGTGCAAGAAATGCCCCTCTGGCCGCAAATGTAATATTTTGTACAAAAAAAAAAATAATAATTTGTCTAACTGCAATGTAAAAGCAGTAGAGTTGAGCGAACCCGAACTGTAAAGTTCGGATCCGTACCGAACTTTGGGTTGTCCGTGACCCAGACCCGAACCCAGACATTTGAAAAAAAGTTTGGGTTCGGGTTCTGGGTTCGGGTATTTGATCACGCATGTTGAATAGCTGCAGGGCAGCCAATCAACAAGCATTTCACTGGTTTGCCCTTAGAAGCCATCACAGCCATGCCCACTAATGGCATGGCTGTGATTGGCCAGTGCATCATGTGACCCAGCCTCTTTATAAGCTGGAGTCACTTAGTGCTGCATGTCACATGCTCTCTGGGTAGTGTAGGGAGAGGATGCTGCCGGTGCTGTGAGGGACAGATTGCAGATATAATAACATCTCATCCTGCATTACAGAACGATGTGATTGTGGACTAGGTAGAGATTACTACTACTACTACTGCTTTTAGGGACAGATTGCAGATCTCATCCTGCATTATAGAACAATCTGATTGTGGACTAGGTAGAGATTACTACTACTACTGCTTTTAGGGACAGATTGCAGATCTCATCCTGCATTACAGTACACTCTGACTGGACTAGGTAGAGTCTACTGCTTAGAGGGACAGATTATTGTTCTAAAATCATCTTCTAGTTCTATAGGGTCAGGTTTCTGCTGTTGCTGTAAGGGACAGATTATTGTTCTAAAATCATTTTACTTCCTATTGCAGCCCTCTAGCACTTTCCAGGACTTTTTTACAGTCATTTTTGTGCCGAAAAGTTTGAGTCCCCATTGACTTCAATGGGGTTCGGGGTCAAGTTCGGTACCGATCCCGGACTTTTTCCCGAAATTCGGCCGAACCAGAACATCCAGGTGTTCGCTCAACTCTAAAAAGCAGTCTTTAAATATGCCAAAATGTTGCCAACTGAACTAACAGAACATGATTAAAGTAGTGTCCCTGACACACAAGCAGTTGCAAGTGCAGTGCACTTGCAACTGCTTGTGTGCCAGGTACACTACTTTAATTGTGTTCTGTTAGTTCAGTTGGCAACATTTTGGAATATAAATACTGCTTTTACACTGCACTTGCAAAAATTGCTGCAAACGCCCACCTAACAAACAGAAAAATCGCTTAGGTTTTATATGAGGCACTTTGCTTAGCAAACAAAATGTACTCTAGCAAACAAAAATCTCCTCTAGCACCCACCCACCAATAAATTGCTGTTTTTAACAGATTTTCTAAAGCTAATCTGTCCCTCACAGCAGCAGCAGCAGCATCCTCTCCCTACACTAGTATGAGATGATGTGACATGCAGCACTACATGACTCCAGCTTATATAGAGGCTGGGTCACTTGATGCACTGGCCAATCACAGCCATGCCATTAATAGGCATGGCTGTGATGGCTTCTAAGGGCAAACGAGTGAAACGCTTGTTTATTGGCTACCCTGCAGCTATTCAAAAGGCGCAAAAAGATATCCAAACCCGAACCTGGACTTTTTCTCAAATGTCCGGTTTCGGGACACGGACATCCTAAAGTCCGGTACGAACCCGAACTTTACAGTTCGGGTTCGCTGAACTCTAGTAATTGATATCTTGAAAAACCATCATTGGTATAAAAAGATATCTAAATTAAAAGGCACACCGCGCTAAGGTGAAATATAGAAGGAAGATCAAGCTGCAACCCCAACCCACACCAAGGCACAATCAATAAAGCATATAATTGGGCTGAGCTAGAATAAGTCAAATGTTTACTCAGGAGAGCTAAACATATAAATTAAATATAAAGCAGATAAATAATCATATAAATGGACAATACTAAATATGAAAACAAAAACACAAATAAAATAAAATAAAAATAACATTAGACAATATTCAATATAGTCACATATAAACAAAGACACATAATCAACAGTTCATTGCAATTAAGTCCATGGGATATGTATAATAGGAGTCAGACATTCCCAATTATCAGCAGAAAACATCAAGGAAGTTCATAAGACAGTTCTGTAAACTGTAGAGGCGAAAACTCAGGAGAACAGGAACACCCAGTGAGCACAGACAACAAACATGTGTGCAAATCCACCACCAGATACCAGGTGCGCTTACCAGAAGTAAGCCAAAACACAACGTTGGCTGTTCACTCGGTCTGGGTCCCCACAGGGATAGTACACCGATCCTCTTGTATTGATATGGGAAGTCTGCAGCCTCCATAAAAATGAAGACTCAAATAGTGTAATATTGCAAGACATCTTATATTTAATAAATAATTATTGCACTTGATGCAGTTTTAAGTACATACATTTTGAGAATATTGCCCACTACGGAGTTACATTTGATCTCCTCACTGGATTTTTTATGTAATATGGGCATCTTCCCCCTTTTAAATATGGCGGGCGGCCGCCTCTCTGACATGAGGGTCAATGGAGTTGGCTATTTAAGTGGCGGTACGTCGGTGGCGTGTCCTGTTCCCTGTCTACGAGAAGATGAACCGTACGTCGGGAGGACGCGCTGACGTCACCGCCTATCGGAGTTTGTGTTCATTAGCCGGCCTGCTGTTTTAGAGCTTTTCCCTTATGGTTTCTATGTAAGTGCAATAATTATTTATTAAATATAAGATGTCTTGCAATAGTACACTATTTGAGTCTTCATTTTTATGGTGAATATCCAGGCATTACTCGAGCGATTTTGGAGGCTGCAGACTTCCCATAGATATTATCAATACAAGAGGATCATGTACTATCTCTGTAGGGACCCAGGCCGGGTGAACAGCCAACGTTGTGTTTTGGCTTACTTCTGGTAAGCGCACCTGGTATCTGGTGGTGGATTTGCACACGTTTGTTGTCTGTGCTCACTGGGTATTCCTGCTCTCCTGAGTTTGTCTTATGAACTTCCTTCATCTTTTCTTCTGATAATTGGGAATGTCTAACTCCTATTATTCATGCCCCATGGACTTAATTGCAATGAACTGTTGATTATATGTCTTATTCTCCCTCTATATACCTCTTCCCTGGGCCAGTTGATAACTTCCCATGGCTTCAATTACCACCTCTATGCTGACGACACCCAGATCTATCTCTCGACTCCTCAACTCTGCACCTCAATCTCCTCACGCATCACAAACTTACTGAATGACATATCGGTATGGATGTCACTCCACTTCCTAAAACTCAATCTTTCTAAAACTGAGCTTGTAATATTTCCTCCTCCCCGGTCCCCTCCTCTTGACTTTACCATTGAGATCAACGGCACAACCATTGGTCCTTCCACACATGCCAGGGTGCTGGGTGTAATCCTAGACTCCGACCTCTCCTTCAGCTCCCACATTCAATCACTGGCTAAATCTTGCCGCCTTAACCTCCGCAACATCTCCAGAATTTACCCCTCCCTGACTAACGACACCACAAAACAACTTATTCACTCCTTGGTTATTTGCTACCTTGATTACTCCAACTCTCTCCTCACTGGCCTACTGTTACACAGGCTATCCCCCTTCAGTCTTTCACGACACCTTACCATACACCTTACCATGCACCTTACTAAGCGATCTGCGACTGCTGCCCCGCTCTGCCAATCGCTTCACTGGCTTCCCCTACCCCACCATATAAAATTCAAAATACTAACCACAACATACAAGGCCATCCACAACACTGCCCCCAGATACATCACCAATCTCATCTGCAAATATCTCCGTAATTGCCCTCTCCGCTCCTCCCAGAACCTCCTGCTCTCTAGCTCCCTTGTTACCTCCTCCCATGCTCACCTACAGGACTTCTCCAGAGTCTCTCCCATCCTCTGGAACTCCCTGACCCAGTATTCGGGTCAGCTCCCACCCTGTCCACCTTTAGGCAATCCTTAAAAACTCACTTATTCAAGAAAGCCTACCCCACCTCCACCTAAGAACTGTGCTTGAGTCACCTCTATCAGATCATCCCCTGCAGCCATTACCTTTTGTACCACATCCCCCTCCCTTTAGGTTGTAAGCTCCATGAGCAGGGCCCTCCTATTCCTTCTGTATTGAACTGTATTGTAATTGTACTGTGTCCCTTCTTTATTGTAAAGCGCTGCGCAAACTGTTGGTGCTATATAAATCCTGTATAATAATAATAATAATAATATTTATATGTGACTATATTGAATATTGTATTTTTGTTTTCATATTTAGTATTGTTCATTTATATGATCATTTATCTGCTTTATATTTAATTTATATGTTTAGCTCTCCTGAGTCAACATTTGACTTATTCTAGCGCAGCCCATTTATATACTATAAAAAGATATTTATTGCCCAAGCTGATAAGGTACAAACTAAGCTTAATGATTTAATTGCACAGGCCTTTCACATAAATATCATTGATAAGAAGACATGGGAGTTTCTTACTGTCAAAACTCCCAAAACACCTACACTCTACACCCTGCCAAAGGTACACAAAAATATGGACGATCCACCTGGTTGTCCAATTGTGTCAGGCAATGGCTGCCTTACTGAACCCTCTAGTGAGCGTATAGATGACTATCTAAGACCCCATGTCAGGGCCCTTAGCTCTTATATACAGGACACAGCTGATCTGTTGAGAGCACTCGATGGGATCTTCATCCCAAAAGATGCTTGGCTGATGGCCATTGTAGAGGCCCTCTACAATTCCATCCCCCACAACAAGGGGGTTGGGGTTGTAGAGGGCTTTATCTCAGAAAGGGGAACCGATTTATATTGGAATTGCTGGATTTCATTTTGAGAAACAATGTTTTTGTTTTTAATCTTTCCCACTACCTCCAGGTGCAGGGGGTTGCGATGGGAACAAGTTGTGCCCCATTGTATGCCAACCTGTACCTGGGGGGGTGGGTACGAGATCTCTTTTTCATGTGAAGACTTGCAAGCTGCCCTTGATAATGTCCTTGTATGGTGCAGATTTATTGACGATATATTTGTCGTCTGTACGGGATCAAATGAGGAGTTATTCTCCTTTTTTGAGGCCCTAAAAGCGAACGACTATAATTTAAAATTTACAATGACTTTTGAGCAAAATCTAATTTTTTTTGATATTCAAATCTTCTTCAATCCCGATGGTAGCATTGGCTTGTCTTTATTCAGAAAGCCCTCGGCTGGAAACACCATACTGCATGCAACAAGCTCTCATCCCAAACCACTTGTTCAGAGTATACCATATGGGCAGTATTTAAGATTAAAGAGAAATTGTAGTCATCAATCTGATTTTGTATGGGAAGCTAAAGCCCTGCAGGATCGTTTATTAAGGAGAGGATACAGTCATTCCTGCCTTAAGAGGTATTATAGATGGGCCAATGCTAACAGAGATATTTTGATACATACAAAGAAATCCAAGGACACAGATCAGAAGTTGAGACTGATAACGAGATATTCAGGGCAGCATACCAAAGTACGTCAAGTCATTGAGAAATACTGGCATCCTTTATCAACAGATGAAGTGATATCCAAATATGTTGGTCCTCATCCCCAAATCACCTACAGACGGTCTCAATCTTTACCAACAACTCTGGGTCAATCAGGCACAGACGAACAGGTACTGTCCCTTGCAATAGATGCAATTTTGGCAGATTCCTGATGAACACTGATATTGTTAACTTGTCGAATGGTGATCAGTACAGGCCCAAACTCCTTGCTGATTGCCAGTTGGTCAGTATTGTTTATTATACGGAGTGCAAAAGACAATTTTTTCATACAATAAGAGATCAGATCTTAGAGATCTTGTCTCTCTAAGAAGAAATTTGAGTCTCTGATAAGTAGGCATATGGGCCTCTATCATTCATTCGATCTCTCTAAGATGAAATTCTTTGCACTAGAATATGTACCTTTAAATGAAAGAGGTGGGGATACTGATAGGACACTGTTGCAGCGTGAGGCAAGATGGATTCACATTTTGGCTGTGACCAAATTCCCTGGACTCATTAGTTTCAAATCTTTCCTGTAGCTTGCCTATATTTTTGAGATGGGACCACTATAGGAATTTGATAATTACTAACATTATTTTCTGTCCACTTTTTGTAATTTATGTTATATTTTTTGTTATTCAGTATGACTGCCTCATTCCTCCCCCTCCCCTGGAGCTGGAATTTCCACCCCCTCATTATTTCCTCCTTTTTTTGGTGAGGTTACTTTGATGTATTTGGGTTTGCGCTGCTGTATTCTTTGTTAATACTTTGTTATATGGGATAATGCTCCTTGCATTTGCCTTTTCTGCCACTAGATAGTGGCAATACAATTTCTCTGAGAGTCTCTTAGTGGGATAGGTGTCCATACAGACGCCCCGGGCATTGCCACTGCGTTGGCACTGTGTGGGGGTGATGTTCTGTGGACCACCCTCTGCCTATGTGCTGCGCTATTCGGCGAGGCCCTAGATGTCACCCACTGCATCGAGCACCTGCTCGCCCCGCTGTTGGTCTCCACAGTGCTGGTGATGGGGGTGGCTAACTGCGTTCAGCCACTCCCATCCATGGGCAGATTTTCCATCATGGCCGCCAGGTGTTATCGCGTGAACACGCGATTTCCAGCGTGACTTGTGTTCCGCATGAGCGGTGCTCCCATTTTGGCGCCCGCGCTTCCTACGGCGCCATTGGATGCTGGGGAAGTGGAGGGGGATATTTAGACCCCCCTTCATCACTGATTTGATGTTGTGGCCGTAGGAATGGGAGGAACGGTTCATGCCTAAACTTTAAACAATGCAGGTAATTACCATTGGTGCTATTCTTCTGTCATGGGATAACTTTAAGCCCTTATGGGACAATTGTCCCCATCATTATACTCTATTTACTTCTTTCTATTGATTTTGTTGTCGATTCTGCCGCTGTTGAGGCTAAGTTCTCCTCTAATGCTTAAGTCTGAGGGTCAGTAGTGGTTCCCATGCTATATAATACAGACAAATCTATCAATACCTATCCACAAGTGGGTTCCTTTGGGCTTTTTTTCTAACAAAATGTTTTTTTCTTTGGCATGTGTCATTTCTGGGTATTCACCTAGATTTGCTTTTTTTCCTTCCCATTCAGGCCATTTAATTGGGGTCTTGTAGTCACAACATATCCCCTAAAAAAGGATGTACTCCTGGTTGCAGTCATTTGGATCATTGGTGTATGCTTTGATCATTGTTCAGGTGAGAGGAGGAGGGCTCTGGTGGGGGGAGGGGTATAGAGGCACTCGTGCTTTATATGCTTTATGAGTTCTAATTCAAAATGTATTCTCTTTATATATATTTTTGTTTTGTCCAATTTGTTTGTTCTAATTGTATCATTTTGACTTGTAGTGATTATAAACAGTATCGTCAAAATATTCTCCTGAAGAAGCCGCTGCATGGCGAAACATGTCAAGAATGGATCTAACTGTATTGTTTTCTTCAATCACTATGACCAAATATGTGTATTAACAACTGCAATTTTAATGGATGTATTAATACATTTTTGATATTTTACAACTTGTTGTGTGTTGGCACCTTAAAAGTCCCATGTTCTTCTTTATTTCCCATTTTTCTAATTTAAGGGATGTGGTGCCTTGAAGTTTTCTTGATACCCAGTACCGTTTCAATTCAATGTCCCATAGGGACCTATATTAAAAACATTCCCTGCATTTCTGCAAAATGCATCAAAAAAGACAGTAGTGTGAATGAAGCCTAAGAGAGGGTGGCTACATTCCTACATACAGTGGGACCATGGAGAAAGAATGTAGCCATCCTCTAATAGGCTGTCAGATCACAGCAGCAAAAAATAGGAATTTGGAGATATGGAAGAGGCAATAGAAGGTACCTTTTTGATTTAGGAATATACACTTGAATAGAATTAAAAACAAACAAATAAAAAAAGAGTTTAATGTCACTTTAAAGAGCTTTGTGAAGTTATATCAGTAGGGAATGCAGATAATGTGTTCATTACACTGCAGTTCCCATAGCTAACTACATTTCATCTCTGAACTTTATTTTATTGGCTTTAGTTGCTGCAGCAGAAATCTATGAGGCTGACAAATTCCAGCACATGATGCAAAGGAACTGAAAGCAATTGGTGAACATAAATGCTGCGCGCACATTAGGCATTTTAGAGAGATGCGTCATATAAAGGATAGCATAGCGATAAGTGTAATTGACCTAATATATGTACCTTTTGTAATGCTTCCCAATGATATCTCTTGGCGTACTCCTTAACCAACCATAAGCATTACAATCTGACTGAATATTATAATTTAAATTAAAAAATCTTTTTCATTTGTATCCAGCCATACAGGCCCAAGAAATACATGTTGATAGATTTGACATAGATTGTACGATCTGACTGTAACAAGCATGGTCACCTTCAGAAAGACCATATATTCAAATTTTCACATGAAATACAACAAATCTGAGCATCCCTTGTTGTAATCTGGCAGTGGAGTGTTGCTCACTAGACAATAATACATTTTTTACATCTTATTACCAATCCAAGCCATTCATCATACTAGTAAGCCACTCATAAGACATGCACTTACCTATGGTCAAGGTGTAGGTGGGATCAAAGAATATAAAAGTGGTCAGGTGGCATTAAGATACTTATAAAATATTCTGTACTTAAAAAAAGTGTTTTTTGACTTAAGCATTCTCTGCTACACGTTTTGCTGCATAGTCTGATTGTTGGTCACTTAAATAATACAGTGCAGTGATAAATAATGCCATGAAAGATAAATGAGAAGTTATTGTCACAATAAAACTCAGTTATCTCATTGATTTATTTACTTAAAGAAAACACATATACATATCTAGGCAACAGTAACTTATCTTACCAGCTCAACACGCCCAAAGCCTCCGGTCCCAAGTGTGGTGATAACATCCAAGTAACGGAAAGGGGAAGTGCTGGAGAACCTGGATACCAACTCTCTGAGCTGGTTGACCTCGGAGTTATCTCGGGAAACTGAATGATGAAGGCTCTTTTTCCTGCAAGAGAAAAATGTATTACAAAATAGAATAATTCTTTTTTAAAAAATGAGGCAAGACATTTATCTCTTTACAAAGAAGATGTCATTGCTACCTACAGTTTTACAGCAGGAATGTTAAAGCTTTAAATAATATTTGATCATTTGCAGCATATACATCTTGAAGCATATAAATGGAAATGATCCTTTAAGCTCTTACTAATATTGTATGTGATGAAAAATCATGTTAACACAGTGATATACGTATGCATTTTGACTGGTTTTTGATGCATCAAAAACATTTTTGGAAATGTACTGTATATAAAACACAAATCAAGAAGATGCTTGCCACGTATTGTGCAAGTGTTTTTATAAAGGCACAAAAAGCCTGTAAATACAACATGCTGCAATGTGTTGGTAAGAACCAGGCCAATTGGAACTAATGCATTTTTTTTATTGTTCATGTATCTGGCCTATATTGTAAATCACAGCAAAATGCTTGTAAACACCTCCAGTGTGAAAAAGCCCTAAGTATTAGTAAAGTATTGTGTAAGACATAAAACACAGTTGATATGTTTCTTCTCATCAGTGTTGCCAAACGTCCGTACATTTACGGACAGCCAGTAAAAACAGGGCATATTTTTGCAGTCCATAAAAGTCCGTAGCTGCTGATTTGTGGCAGTAAAAACGGCAGCAACTCATTCGGGTCAGAACTGCTCATGCGCATGCAATTCCGGAAATCCCCGAGAACTTCCGATCCTGACCTGAGCCGCCCGAGTCGCGTGCACATGATGTCATTGGATTTTGCCCGCCAGCCTATAGAAAGGCAGGAGCAGAGCGGGCGGACGGAGGAGCCTCGTGGACGTGGGACAGAGCGGGCCGCCTGGAGCGCACCGCTGACACACTGACAGAGCAGCAGACGCCGGAGATGGGACGGACATGTGGAGGACTGAGAGGGGGCGGGCATGCAGGGCTGTACTGCACTGCAGGCGTGAGTTGAGTTCTAACTTCTTCTCAGTCAGTTACCTCCGAGCCCCTGGTCCAGGGCAGGCTAAATCTGATGGGTGGGTGGCTCTGTCTCAGGTGAACCGGTCCAGGGGTGTGTGATGTATATGCAGTGCACTGTGCAGCAGGCCCAGGAAATCTCCCAATCACAGCCCACTGACTGAGCCCAGGTCCAGGCTGAGTCTGATGGTAGGTGGCTCAGGGGGGCATTAACTATGAGGTATATGTTAAAGACTGGAGGAAACATATACAGTTGTGCTCATAAGCTTAAATACCCTGGCAGAATTTATGATTTCTTGGTTATTTTTCAGAGAATATAAATGATAACACAAAAACATTTATTTCACTCACGGTTAGTGTTAGGCTGAAGCCATTTATTATCAATCAACTTTGTTCACGCTTTTTAAATCATAATGACAACAGAAACAACCCAAATGATGCTGATCAAAAGTTTACATACCCCCGTGATTTTGGCCTGATAACATGCACACAAGTTGACACAAAGGGGTTTGAATGTCTATTAAAGGTAACCATCCTCACCCGTGATCTGTTTGCTTGTAATTAGTGTGTGTATATAAAAGGTCAATGAGTTTCTCGACTCCTGACAGACCCTTGCATCTTTCATCCAGTGCTGCACTGACGTTTCTGGATTCTGGGTCATGGGGAAAGCAAAAGAATTGTCAAAGGATCTGTGGGGAAAGGTAGTTGAACTGTTTAAAATAGGAAAGGGATATAAAAATAAGATATCCAAGGAACTGAGAATGCCAATCAGCAGTCTTCAAACTCTAATCAGGAAGTGGAAAATGAGGGGTTCTGTTGAAACCAAACCACGGTCAGGTAGACCAACTAAAATTTCAGTCACAACTGCCAGGAAAATTGTTCGGGATGCAAAGAAAAACCGACAAATAACTTCATGACGCTCTGAAAATATGTGGTGTGGCTGTTTCAGGATGCACAATAAGGAGGCAATTGAAGAAAGATGGGCTGCATGGTCAAGTCACCAGAAGAAAGCCATTAC
This sequence comes from Glandirana rugosa, assembly GCA_018402905.1. Lineage (NCBI taxonomy): Eukaryota > Metazoa > Chordata > Amphibia > Anura > Ranidae > Glandirana > Glandirana rugosa. Next base: position 716,588 of record BLSH010216864.1, on the reverse strand, counting down.
TACGCAAATGCCACAAAGTATCCCACTTACAATATGCCAAACAGCACAGAGACAAGCCTCAAACTTTCTAGCACAAAGTCATTTGGAGTGATGAGACCAAAATTTAGCTTTTTGGCCACAACCATAAATGCTTTTGGTTTTGGGGATGTGTGGGCTACAAAGGCACAGGAAATTTGGTAAAAATTGAGGGCAAGATGAATGCAGTATGTTATCACAAAAAAAATTCTGGAGGAACATTTGCATTCTTCAGCCAAGAAGCTGCACATGGGACGTACTTGGACAGTCCAACATGACAATGCTCCAAGACACAATGCCAAGTCGACCTGTCATTGGCTACAGCAGAATAAAGTGAAGGTTCTGGAGTGGCCATCTCAGTCTTCTGACCTCAATATCATTGAGCCACTCTGGGGAGATCATGCAAGACAGCCCAAGAATTTCCAGGAACTGGAGGCTTTTTGCCAAGAGGAATGGGCAGCTTTACTATCTGAGAAGATAAACAGCCTCATCCACAAATACCGCAAAAGACTTCAAGCTGTCATTGATGTTAAAGGGGGCAATGCACGATATTAAGAACTGGGGTATGTAAACTCTTGATCAGGGTCATTTGGGTAGTTTCTGTTGTCATTATGATTTAAAAAGAGTAAACACAGTTGATTGATAATAAATGGCTTCAGCCAAACACTAAACATGAGTGAAAGAAAAGTTTTTGTGTTATCATTCATATTCTCTGAAAAATTGCCAAGAAATCATAAATTCTGCCAGGGTGTGTAAACTTATGAGAACAACTGTACATCTGGGACTGAAAACATAGAAAACAACACTAACCTGACAGAAAAATGATCCCTTACTCTAACAATTGAACCTAATTCTTAAAACTTAATCTGATCTTATCCCATCCGCCACCTTAACCTTTAACCTAAATCCAAAAATCAACCCCTTAACCCTTAGCATTCTTTTCACCTAACAATAAAATTACCCCTATAACTGGCACCAAGAACTACTGAGGCCAAGATCTTTTTTACTATAGTTTTATTGAAGAGAAAATATAACATAGAAAAGTGGTGCATAAATAGCACAGTTACAACACATGCAGTGGCGCCTATGCAAAGGCACAGCCCTCAGAGCTCAAATCGGATACATAAATTCAGACAAAAAGGACTGACTCTGATATGTAGTACAAACAGTAGTGTATGGGGGGTTTTTCTGCGCTATGCCCTGAGTGAGGATGGGGGGCAGTAAGCGGCCACCTGTATCGATCAAACTAAATCGTAAGAGTAAGTATATTGTGTGTGGTGGCGCTAAACTGAATGAATGAAAGATATCATAGGATGGCAAGTAGTGATATTAAACCAGACATATGATGCAATAAATATTGATCATACAAGTGAAAACAATTTGTATAGATTAAATAAATAGGCATAAGATAATAAAATAATATGCTTACACACATAAAAGTGAGGTTATCAATAAAAACAATAATAAGGTATTAAAGTGACAAAGTGTCCATAAAGTGTAACAGGGATCCAATGTGCTATATCCAAAAATCTTGAGGTGAAATCGGTGACTCTTTGTGATGGTTATTGAGTGTGATAAGAAAGGCTCCAACTTTGGTCAGTATGGAGGCTTACCAGAAATCAGATGGAAAAGCGCCTTTGAGATCTATAAGGACCCTCCGGCCCGTGGCGTCGATAGGAAAAGTGGATCTCCTCCCTGGGTCGCGTCACACAGCCTGGTCGTCCCTTTCAGGTGGCTCTGCGTCTAACTATTGGAGTGAAAATACACACATTCGTATAATAAAATAATAGAATACGGATAAATAAATTAGATAT
>BLSH010216864.1:691926-713943 GCA_018402905.1 Glandirana rugosa | reverse complement strand
CTCAAGAAGTACGTGCAAGTACGACCAATACCCGTTTTAACGGTAAAGACCGTGCTCGTAGAGGGATTGTGTAATGGACCAGGGGTTAATTGGCGACCAAAGGCTCGGAAAGTCGTGGTAACGAAGTTAGCAGATTATCTAATGTAAAAGATTAATTGACTGTGGATGTCCGTGTCCTAAGGCGATGTTTTATTGGGGGGACGGTGGACAGTAATCGTAAGACAAACATGATGTATATAACACACACCACCGCGATTTGACTTACTTACTTTCTATAGTATACTACCGTTCATCACTATAATTTGGTCTGTATACTACGTTATTTATAACTAGTATGTTCACTTTTGTTTTCACTTGTATGATCAATATTTATTGCATCATATGTCTGGTTTAATATCACTACTTGCCATCATATGATATCTTTCATTCATTCAGTTTAGCGCCACCACACACAATATATGTAGTACAAACAGAATGCTAATGACAGGTGGCAGGGGGGTTATTTTGTAGCGGAATCCTGTGCCTGTAGGTGTCAGTTAATTAGAAAATGTAATCTATTAGACGATTGAAGCAATGGTGCTGAAAGGCTCGGAAACCAGCGGTTAATTGGGGACCAGGTAATGTGTTAGGGAGATGCTCGTGCCAGAAATGGCAATTTTGCCCATAACCAGCATGAACGTGCATGAAGAACTCCCATGTGCGCGAGTTCATGGGACGTGCATTGGCGCACGCGCATGCATGGCAGCGAGTGGTGTGATGCTGGCGGCAAGCTGCCTATTTAAACCTGCTACTGACAACCTGACATTGCTGGATTATCTCAGCTATCCCGTGTACCTGTGCTTCTGTATCCTGATCTGTGGACTTCCTGTTACAGACCTGGCTTGCCTTGACCTTGCTCTCTGATTCACCGGCTCTGACCCCTGGCTTGTATTCGGACTTTGCTGTTGTCTCTCTCCAATGTTTAACCCCGGCCTGGCTTGTGACCATGCTTACTCTGTCTTCCATATCTGACACCGGCTTGTGCTCCTGAACTGATCTAATGTGTATGACCCCAGGCTCAGCTACTGGTTTCTCCCTTGTCAAGCACCTCAGCACTTCTAGTCTTCCAGTGCTTCCAGCCTGCTACAGTCATTTCTGGGTGATCAGCCCTCCAGACTTCAAGCAAGCACCCGGCAAACCGTGCTTCTTTGGGCACTGCGTTCCCTGTTTTATCTCCAGGGACGCTCTGCATTTAGCCGCAAGGGGAGCCCTCTCAGCATCTTGGCCTCTATACCTGAGCCTGACAGTATAATCCAGCCATGTCAGAGGCTGACAGAAGTGCTTCCCCTATAGAGGCTCTGTGTCAGCAGGTCACTGCACTGTCCCAAGCGGTTCAAAGGCTACAAGAAGGCTATTTTTTGCTGGAAGGTTGTCTGCAACATCTGTCTGTGGGACCTACTCCTTCCCATCAAGGACCACCTTCTACCAGCTCTTCCACCACCACCGCTGCCCAGAAACCTCTACCCATACTGTGCTTATTCCTCCACCAGAACCACAAATACCTACCCCTGAAAGATTTTCCAGAGACCAGAAAAAGTTTAGAGCTTTCAAGAATGCCTGTCTGTTCTACCTGGCTCTCCAACCAAGGACTTTCTCTGTCGAGTCTGTAAAAGTGGGATTCATCATATCCCTACCTTTGGCTGAACCCCAGATCTGGGCCCACGGCCTGTTGGAACAAAAAAAAAGTTCTGTCATAGACTCTGCTGATGCATTTGTTGAGGCCAGGGTGCAGCTATATGATGACCCACAGCATACGGCAAAAGCCAAAGCCACCCTGCACACACTCCAGCAAGGACGGCATCCAGCCGAGGATTACACAGTAGAGTTTTGCAAATGGTCCTCAGACACAGGCTGGAATGAAGCTGCCCTGAAATACCAATATCGGCTGGGACTATCTGAATCCCTCAAAGATGAATTAACCACAGTAGCAAGTCCCGCTACTTTAGAGGGCCTCATTCAGCTAACTATCCAACTGGACAGGTGTCTGCGGGAACCGCGGTCCGAAAGATCCCAAACCTTCCGACCAACTTCGATGTTACCCAAGGTGTCCTCTCCTCCAGCAACTGCTCCTCCTTCTGGCACCCCAGATTCTGAAATGGAACCAATGCAAATCAGTTTGGTCTGTTCAGCTCTTTCCCCAGAAGAGAAGCTCTGCCGCCGCCAGGCAAATTTATGTCTCTACTGTGGAGGAAATGGACACTTTCTATGCAATTGCCCCATCAGACCCAGTAAGTCACATCCTCATATGCCGGTGTACTGTCAAGTATCTGGGTCCTCCTCATCTCACCCTGTTCTCCCTGTCTCATTACAGGTGGCGGAAGAGGAGGTCTGGATCCCAGCCATCGTTGATTCAGGGTCCTGCAGCTGCTTTCTGGACTGACAGTACATCTGGCCGATGGCTCTCTGCGCAGTTCTGGGCTAGTTACCCAAGAGACTGTACCTCTCCTTACAGTGATTGGCTTCGGCCATCGGGAGTTGGTACATTTTGATGTCTTGTGCTCCCCAGTCATGCACCTGGTGGTGGAGTCTGGCTTATGCAGGGAGCAACCTCTCTTACAACCCTGATTCCAGAACCCCTGGTAGTGCAGACAGGGAGTTCGAGAGTGTAGGGAGGCACGAAGGCTTGGTTGGGTCACTGATGCAAGCGTGGAGGGTTCCTCCGGGCTCATCCTTGGATGGTAGTGTAGTGATGCAGTCCGGGTTGGCAACAGGTGGGCAGCGTGGTACAGATGGAACAGGCAAGAGAGTAGTCGGGTACAAGCAGGGTCGTCAATGGGCTGGCAGCGTGGTACACAAGGATGAGACTGAAGAGTGGTCGAAGGCAAGCAGGGGTCGGTGCAGGCGGAAGACAAAACAGAAACAGGAAACAGGCCAGGGTCACAGGAACAGGAACTCAGGTAAACTCAAGGCTAACACTGTAGAACGGACAGCAACAGCTGCAAGGTGCTGTCCGCTTAAATAGGCCCCCTGGCGCCAATGTGCACGCACACCCACACAGGCGTGTGCACACGCACGTGCACACTTGCGCACAGGCACTGCAGAGGCAGCAGTTGTGTCCTGACATTGCCCCCCCAAAGGGCAGCCTTCGGATGCCCAGAAGGGCCATCTTTTCCAGGTGGTCCCTATTGAAGGTCCTGATCAGCTCTTCTGCATGGATGTTACCCTCCAATTCCCATGAACTCTCCTCAGGACCATAACCCTTCCACTTAACTAGGTATTGAATGTGGTTGCCCATCTTCCTACAGTCCATGATAGATTCCACCTCATATTCCTCCTCTCCATTCACTAGGATTGGCTCCGGTGGGTTGGTCTTTCTACCTGGAAAGGGATCCGGGTTGCAGGTTTCAGCAGAGTCACATGGAATACAGGGTGAATTCGTAATGACTGAGGTAGCTCAAGTTCATAGGCCACCCTGTTAATTTTCCTTTTGACTAGAAAAGGGCCAATAAATCTGGGGCCCAGTTTCAAGTTCGTTGTTGCCAACCAGACCCACTCACCATGTTCCAGGTTAAGTTCACACCGCCTCCTCTTGTCGTAAACCTCTTTGTTGTATTCCTGTGTTCTTGACATAATTTCCTGTAGCAGTGTGCAAGAAGTCCATTGTCCTTTGGACAGCTGGTACTGGGCTCTCAGGGACAGAGTTGGGCAGAAAGGATGGGTGAGACCCATAATTTGCAAGGAATGGGGATTGTCTTGTGACTAGTGAATAGTGTTGTTATATGAGAATTTGGCCAATTGTAGCAGCTGCGCCCAGTTGTCTTGAGAGAAGGTGGAAAAGCAGTGCAGGTATTGCTCCAACGTCTGATTTGTCTGTTCTGTCTGACCGTTAGTCTGTGGATGGTAAGCCGAAGAGAGAGATAATTCAATGTCCAGAGCGGAACACAGGGCTCTCCAGAACCTGGAAGTGAACTGGACTCCACAGTCAGATATGATATTTGTCAGTAGTCCATGGAGTCTGACAATTTCTTTAATGAACACTTTTGCCATTTCAGCAGCAGTAGGTATGCCTCTTAAAGAGAGAAAGTGGGCCATTTTGGTGAGCCGATCCACCACTACAACAATAGCTGAGTAGCCTTCAGATGGGGGTAATTCCACAATAAAATCCATGGAAAACATGGTCCATGTTTTTTCCAGTACTGGGAGTGGATTGAGCAGGCCCCATGCCTTGGCGTTATTACCCTTGTGTTGGGCACAGGTGAGGCAGGCCCCTTTTTGCAACCTGCATCCACTTGTGGCCACCAGAAGGTAGGTTGAAGCAGTTCTGATGTCTTGCGGCCACTGAAGTGACCTGCCAGTTTGTGATCGTGACAGAGTTCAAGGACTAAAAGTCGTAACTCCTCGGGTATGAAGATTTTGTTGCTGTACCACAAGCCCCCTTTTTTCTATAATTTGGGATCTAAATGCTGATAATCTGGGCTACTGCCCATCGTATTCGGGAAAGCAGGTCTTCCTGGGTTAGCAGGAAATTTCTGGGTTAAAGGATAGTGTCCGGGACTGTGGGGGTTTCTGTATCACCAAACATACGGGACAGTGCATCGGGTTTGATGTACTTTGATCCGGGCCTATACGTAATATGAAACACAAACCTAGAAAAGAAGAGTGCCCATCGGGCCTGACGGGGTTTCAATCTCTTCACTGTCCTCAGGTATTCTAGGTTTTTGTGATCCGTGTATATTAGGATGGGGTGTGCCGCCCCTTCAAGCAGATAGCGCCACTCCTCCAGAGCGGCCTTAATAGCCAAAAGCATAATTCTTCTCTGGATCTGTCAATTTTCGTGAGATGAAAGTCACTGGGTGGAGGAAAGCCTTGGCACCCTGCCTTTGCAAAAGCACTGCTCCTACAGCAGCTTCGGAGGCGTCCACTTCCAGGACATAGGGTAGCACTGGGTCGGGATGCCTCAGCACCGGGGCAGAGGTAAAGAGTCCTTTCAAGGTCTTGAAGGCTGTCTGCGCTTTGGTGGTCCAATAAAATCTGGTGTTCGACTTGGTTAGCTGGGTGATTGGGGTAATAATAGCTGAAAATTCCTTAATGAACTTGCGATAGAAATTTGGGAAACCGACAAATCCCTGGACACCCTTCTTGTCGGTCGGTACTGGCCAGTCCACAATGGCAGAGACCTTTTGTGGATCCATCGTGATTCCGGTGGTGGAGATAACTAATCCCAGGAATGGGATGCTTTGGCATTCAAAGAGGCATTTCTCAGCCTTGGCATACAGTCCATGTTGCCGGAGGCAACCAAGCACTTTTGCAACATGTTGGCGGTGGACATCCATTGAGGGAGAGAAGATAAGGATGTCGTCCAAATATACAATGACAAGCTGATCCAGATAATCCCTGAATATGTCATTCACGAAGTGCTGGCCGGGGCGTTGCAGAGTCCAAAGGGCATGACCAAGTATTCAAAATGTCCGAAGCGAGTACGGAAGGCAAGTTTGCCACTCATCGCCTTCCCTTATATAGATGAGGTTGTATGCCCTGTGAAGATCCAGTTTCGTGAAAATGGTGGCCGCCCCAAGTCATTGAAAGAGTTCAGGTACAAGTGGTAGCGGGTACCGATTTTCTACGGTAATTTTATTCAGCTCCCTATAATCAATGCAAGGCCGCAGGGTGTGGTCCTTTTTTCCACAAAAAAGATATCGGCTTCTGCTGGGGATGTGGATGGACGGATGAAGCCCTTCTTAAGATTATCATCCAGGTAAGTCTTAAGGGCAGCGAGTTCCAACTCGGACAGGGGAAATATGCGCCCAAAGGGTACTTCTGCTCCTTGAAGGAGCTTGATGGGACAGTCGTAGGGTCTATGGCGTGGAAGAACCTCAGCCCCTTTCTTGCTGAAGACATCCAGGAAAGCATGATAGGCAGGTGGAACGGCTTTGCTGGGTTCAGAGTCCGGGTCGGAATCAAGCCAGAGTAGAGCTGTAGGGGCTTCTGGGACCCTGGGCTGACAGTGTTGATGACAGTATGTGGATTGAAATCTGATTTCACCAGTGACCCAATTAATGGAAGGGTTGTGTGCCTGGAGCCAAGGATAATAGGAAATAGAGGTGACGCAATGGCGTCAAGATGTAGAAATTCCTGATGTCCATCGGCTGTAATGGTAGACAGGGGAATGGTTTCGTGGGTGACCACGCCTGACTTAATGGTGGTCCCATCTGCAAGATTCACTACCATTCCCTGGGCCTTGGGTTGCAGAGGGATCAGGTGTTGAGTGGCAAATGCCTGGACGATGAACCAACTACAAGCACCAGAGTCAATAGTCACGGTGACTTGGATACTCCTTCCTGGCAGCTGTAGAGAAATGGGGAGAGCTAGGTGAGAAGAGTTCTTAGGTAAACCAGACAAAGTAACTGAATTAACCGTGGGGCCCTTACGGAACTTGGCCGGACAGGTTCTCATGTAGTGCCTGGATTCCCCACAATAGAGGGAGAGGTCATGACTCCAGCGGTGCTGTTTCTCTTCAGGGGTAAGAGAGGGAAGAAGAACCCCCAAGTTCATGGGCTCAGACAGATCTGGAGGAGAAGGAGGATGAATAGCGACTGGTGGCGCTGGACTGTGGTAACGGGGTACACAGGGTAACATCCATGTTGGTCTTGGGGACCCAACTGATCTTTCCGCCCTACATTCTCTGAGGCTTTGATCAATCTGGATATCGAGGTTTATAAGGGTGTCCAGAGATCGGGGGACCCCTACATGAGCCAGCTCATCTTTTAAGGACTCTGATAACCCCAGCCGGAACGGATGACACTGGGCTGCGTCGTTCGAGTCTGTATCACCACCACTATGGTGCGGCCTGCTGCTGCATTGGCTGCAGGTGAGGAGAGGTCTTGAACACGCTCCTCAAGCCGTTGGTAGCCTTCCTGCAGACTCATAACAGCCTGTGTGAGGCCAGCCAAGTGCTGGCAAAGTTCGTCAATTGGAGAGGGCCCCTACGCAGACTCGGACATAGCTGTCCGTTACTGTCATGCACCTGGTTCCCTTTGGCCATATCTTTCCCCTCTCAGAGACTGAGCTTGAAACTTTAATACATTAATGAGAATCTGGGAAAGGGGTTCATTCGCACATCTTCGTCTCCTGAGGGTGCTGGCATTTTCTTTGTAGAAAAAAAAAGAAAAGACTTTGAGACTGTGTGTGGATTACAGAGAACTGAATAAAATTACCATCAAGAATTGTTATCCACTCCCAGAATTATTCCAAAGGTTCCATACCGCGCAAGTCTTCTCCATACTGGACTTACGGGACGCTTACAACCCGGTCCACATACGTGAGTGGGATGAATGGAAGATGGCATTCCGAACACGTTTCGGTCACTTTGTTGTTTTTTTTTAACATTAGATTTTTATTGAGATTTTCAATTCAGTACAGAACAGTATCATATGCATTCAACAATAGTGCATAGAGAGTAGGATAAGATTAGACTGGGTGTACTCATACATTAGAATCCATATGAAATAGAGCATAAGCATAGTAAAAATAGCCATACAGGATCAAATTCTCTTGCTGATTTAGGAAGTATCCCTCTCTCACAGGTAGCAGCCTGCCACCCCTAACGGGATCTAACTGGGGCTTGGCTTTGAGTGACTTGCCAAGAGAATGACAGAAACTTACGTTGTTGGGGTGAGGACACTCTATGAACTTAATCAAATCAACCAAACAGTATAAACCAATATAAACCTTAACTAATCACTTAGGTTTTGTGAAACTTGTTGTCCATGTCGTTCACCTCTATTTGGTTTCAGCTGTTTCTTATTTCTAGTTTTCTAGTAGTTGGCTCTAGCTCCACCAGAAGGAGAAAAAGCTATCTACAATAACAGTAATCAAAGCATAGCACATTAACTGAGGAATGGGGTTTTATTGGACATAGTCCAAGAGTCCCAATTTTTCTGGAAAATATGGGCCCTATTGTCCTTAAATGCCAACATTTTTTCCATTGTACACTGTGTAATGTCTTGTAATGACTTCTCCAATATGTGGTGCTAGTTTATTGTACCATTTGCTGGTTATAGAAACCCTAGCAGCATATAGTATATTGGAGGTAACCACTCTTAATTTTGGGGGGTAAGATTCTATGCCCAAAGATAATAGGGCTAGAGGGGCGTTGGGAGAGCCTACTAGGCCTGTAATTTCCTTGATAAGCGAGAAAACTTCTGTCCAGAATGGTTGGATAGTTTTACAATCCCATAAAATATGTTTTAGGTTTCCTCTATCTTGACAGCCTCTCCAGCATAGTGGAGTGGATTTGGGACCAATGGCGTGCAATTTAGTAGGAGTCATGTAATATCTATGCAGATTTTTTGGGCAACATACCAGTGTTCAACACATTGAGTGGATTTGCCATTGTATTTGAGCACTGTGGCCCACTGGGGACCTGAAAGTTCTTTGCCCAATTCTTTTTCCCACTTTACCATAGCTTGTAGTTTCTTAAGAGGAGGATTGTAGTTACAGTATTGATATAGTAGGGAGATCCCCTTAGTTCCCTGTGGGAGTTTACTTAGTAAAAAGTTCCAAATTGTGCTTGGGATTTTAATACTGGGACTCGGGTGTTTGGCTAGAAAGTTTTTATTTGTTAAAGGAGTCATGTAATATCTATGCAGATTTTTTGGGCAACATACCAGTGTTCAACACATTGAGAGGATTTGCCATTGTATTTGAGCACTGTGGCCCACTGGGGACCTGAAAGTTCTTTGCCCAATTCTTTTTCCCACTTTACCATAGCTTGTAGTTTCTTAAGAGGAGGATTGTAGTTACAGTATTGATATAGTAGGGAGATCCCCTTAGTTCCCTGTTGGAGTTTACTTAGTAAAAAGTTCCAAATTGTGCTTGGGATTTTAATACTGGGACTCGGGTGTTTGGCTAGAAAGTTTTTATTTGTTATAAATCTAGGGCCGACAATCCTACCGGTTCTTCTAAGGCGTAGTGGTAACCTTTTTTTTTTCCACTGTTTGGTCAAGAAGTCAGGAATCAGGTATTTTAATATTGATTATTTGTTCCTCCCGGTAGTCATGTTGAGTGATATGGCTCCAAGCATTTAATGTAGCTCGTATCATCGGGTGATCTGGGATTATGGGCTTATGGTGGAGACTAGCTGCTAAAACCATGGTGGGAAGGTTGTGGGTCGGGGAAGATTCCCTTTCTATGTTAGACAAGAGATTATCTGTTTGGGAAGAAAACCAATAATGCATCTGGTCAAGAATGGCAGCGTGGTAGTAGGCTTGTGGATTGGGAAGTCCTAGGCCCCCCACCTTTCTGGATTTATATAGTAAGGACATGGCTATTCTTGGCTTTTTATTGCTCCAAATGAAGCTACGCAAAAGGGTATTTAAAGAAGAAAAAACTTTTGCGGGATAGGGATGGGAAGGGTTCTAAAGAGATAGATCAGTTTGGGGAGGATTTGCATTTAAAACGCCGTGATTCGGCCAATCCAAGAGAGGTGGACTAATTCGGGATAACTCTTTCTGGATTTTTTGGAGGAGCGGGGGTAAATTGTAGGCGTATAAGTTGGCAGTAGGTGTTGTCAATTCTATACCTAGGTACGTAATGGATGGCAGATTCCAGTTGCAGGAAAATATTTTTTTAAGCTTGACAATTTGGGAGATGGAGATATTAGTCGAGATCGCAAAGGGCTTTGATATATTAACTTTATACATCGAGACCGAACCAAACCTAGACATTAGAGATTGCGTTTGGAGAAGAGATTGTTTGGGGTGAGTCAGTGTCAGTATTACATCATCTGCAAATAATCCCAATTTATGGGTAACAGGGCCTAATTTTATTCCATGTATCTCTTCATTAGCCCTTATATGTTCTGCCAAGGGTTCAATAGCTAGAGAAAAAATGATGGGGGATAGTGGGCACCCCTGGCATGTTCCGTTGGAAAGTATGAAGGAATCAGAGAGTAGACCAGATGTATAGACTTGGGCTGAGGGGTTAGAGTATAAAGACATGATGGCAGAGTGGAGGAAGCCAGATATGCCAAATTTGGATAGAGTCTTTGATAGGAACCCCAGTGCACCCTATCAAAGGCTTTTTCTGCATCTAGCGTCAGAAAGATGCTTGGGGTATGAGTAATTTCCACATGCTTAAGAAGGTTAATCATGCTTCTCGTGCTGTCTGGGACCTGTCTTCCTCTCACAAAACCCACCTGGTCTAGGCTAATAAGTAGGGGGGTCAATTCAAGCAATCTATTGGCTAAAATTTTGGCAAAAATCTTTAGGTCAACATTAAGAAGAGATATGGGTCTGAAATTTTGGGCTGTTGAGGGATCTTTTCCTGGTTTGGGTAAGGTCACTATAACCGCTTGTTGTTAGGGTTGAGCGAACCCGAACTGTACATTTGAGAAAAAGTCCGGGTTTGGGTATTTTTTCGCGCCTTTTGAATAGCTGCAGGGCAGCCAATCAACAAGTGTTTCACGCGTTTGACCTTAGAAGCCATCACAGCCATGCCTACTAATGGCATGGCTGTGATTGGCCAGTGCATCATGTGACCCAGCCTCTATATAAGCTGGAGTCACGTAGTGCTGCATGTCACATCATCTCATACTAGTGTAGGGAGAGGATCCTGCTGCTGGTGTGAGGGACAGATTATCTTTTGAAAATCATCTCATACTAGTGTAGGGAGAGGATGCTGCTGCTGGTGTGAGGGACAGGTTAGCTTTAGAAAATCATCTCATACTAGTGTAGGGAGAGGATGCTGCTGCATTTTGTTTGCTAAGCAAAGTGCCTCATATAAAACCTAAGCAATTTTTCTGTTTGTTAGGTGGGCGTTTGCAGCCATTTGCAGCCATTTTTAAAGTAGTGTCCCTGGCACACAAGCAGTTGCAAGTGCAGTGCACTTGCAACTGCTTGTGTGCCAGGTACACTACTTTAATTGTGTTCTGTTAGTTCAGTTGGCAACATTTTGGAATATAAATACTGCTTTTACATTGCAGTTAGACAAATTAAAATTTTTATTTTTTTTGGTGCAAAATATTACATTTGTGGCCAGCGGGGCATTTCTTGCACAAAATTAAAAAGTGCGTCTACATTGCTGGTTTAAAAAAAAAAGAATAATAATTTATTATTCTTTTTTTATTATTATTGATAAATAGTGCTACATAGTACATTTGCACCTTACTGTGCATTTCTTGCACAAAATTTCACATTGCCGATTTAAAAAATAATATAAATTTGTGCTAAATAATACATTTGCCTCCAGAATGAGGAGAGCATCAAATAAGGGGCGTGGTCATGGCTGCTGGTGCTGCTGGTGTTGGTGGTGTTGGTGAAGTTCCTGTTGCAAGGAGAGGACTTGGTCGATCTGTGCCAGCTACAAGCACAAGTGAAACACCTGCCTCAGGTGCGAGTAGCCGACAGAACCTTCAATGTTATATGGTAGGCCCGAATGCCGCTCAACGAATGGTGAGGCCAGAACAAGTACAGGCGATAGTAGATTGGGTGGCTAACAATGCCTCCAGTTCCTTCACAATGTCTCCCACCCGGTCCCTTGATGAAAGCTCAGAGTTGGCACCTGAACCCCATGGCCATCTGTCTTTTCCCTCAGCCCCTTGTAAATCAGCCAAGCAGTCTGAGCCCCAAGTCATGCAGCAGTCTCTTCTGCTTTTTGATGACTCTGCTGGCGTGCTTTCAGTAGGCCATCCACATAGCCCTGCCCCAGAAGTGGAAGACATTGAGTGCACCAATGCCCAACCACTTCTGTTTCAGGATAAGGACATGGAAACACCACCGCAGCACGTCTCTGATGATGACGAGAAACAGGTGCCAATTGCTGCGGCTTTCCACAGTATGCAGACTGACAAGGAGGGCAGTGGTGAAGGGTGGGTGGAAGATGATGTGGAGGATGACGAGGTCCTAGACCCCACACGGAATGAAGGTCATGCGAGTGACGTGTGCAGTTTGGAGGAAGAGGTGGTGGTCGCACAGAGGCACCAGCACAGCAAAAGAGGAAGCAGGTTGCAAAAGCGGAGCGACCGTCCCCTAGACAGTACGCCTGCTACTACCCACCACACCCAGGGACCTAGCACACCAAAGGCAGCTCAAAGGAGTTCCCCGGTGTGGCAGTTCTTCAGACAATGTGCTGACAAGACAAGACATGAGTGGTTTGCACGCTGTGCAATCAGAGCCTGAAGCGAGGCATACATTTTCTAAACCTGAGCACAACCTGCGTGACCAGGCATCTACATGCAAAGCACGAGCTGCTGTGGAATAAGCACCTCAAAATCCAAGAAAGGTCTCGGCCTCCTGCTTCCTCTTCTGCTGCTGCCACGGCCTCTTCCTTCATCTCTACAGTGCCAGTGTCACCTGCCACCCAGCAACGCCACCATGTCCGCCACCGTCCCCAAGCATTTCCACACGGTCCCATGGAAGATTACAGCTCTCCATCTCCCAAACACTGGAGAGAAAGAGGAAGTACCCCCCTACCCACCCGCGATCCCTGGCCCTGAATGCCAGCATTTCAAAATTGATGGCCTTTGAAATGCTGTCATTCCGTCTGGTGAACACTGACAGTTTTAAAAACCTGATGGCGGGGTCTGTCCCACGGTACGTGGTTCCCAGCCGCCACTACTTTTCCAGGCGAGCCATCCCTTCCCTGCACAAACAAGTCGGGGACAAGATCAAGTGTGCCCTGTGCAATGCCATCTGTGGCAAGGTCCACATAACCACTGATAGGTGGGCCAGTAAGCACGGGCAGGGACGCTATATCTCACTAACTGCACACTGGGAAAATGTAGTGGCGGGTGGGCCTGAGCCGGCTAGCCGTTTGGCGCATGTCCTTCCGCCACCAAGGATTGCAGGGCATTTCTCTTTGCCTCCTGTTGCCTCCTCCTCCACTTCCTCCTCCTCTAACACCTCCTCATCCGGTCAGCGTAACACCTTCACCACCAACTTGAGCACATCCAGGGGGAAACGACAGCAGGCTGTTTTAAAACGGATATGTTTGGGGGATAAACCCCACACTGCGCTGCAGCTGTGGACAGCATTGAACAACAGACCGATGAGTGGTTGTTGCCACTGAGCCTCAAGCCCGGCCTGGTGGTGTGCGATAATGGGCGAAATCTCATAGCAGCTCTGGGCCTAGCCGGTTTGACGCACATCCCTTGCCTGGCGCATGTACTGAATTTGGTGGTGCAGAAATTTCTAAAAAACGACCCGGATATGTCAGAGCTGCTGCAGAAAGTGCTTTCAGTGTTCTCACCCTGCTGCTGCTCGCCTGTCTGCGCTGCAGCGGAACTTCGGCCTTCCTGCTCACCGCCTCCTATGCAAGTGCACACAAGGTGGAACTCCACCTTGCAAATGCAGGAGAGACTGTGCGAGCAGCAGCAGCAGGCAATAGTGGAGTTTCAAAACAGGAAAATGCGGTGCTAAACTAAAATGAACATCAAAGAAGTAAGTATTGGTGTTATAAAAGAAATGAAAACATTCTTACGAGTGATCCCAATATTCCATGTAAACCATGTATCATGAATATTATGACATACAAAAAAAGTGCATAAAAAGTGCCAAATAAAGTGCATGTAAAGTGTCCAGATGCTCTGGCTACCTAAAACAGCTACTCTTCCTTGTTAGGATAGTTCAGTTCAAATACTGTCAGGAACCAGGGCAAACACATCTAAAGTGCATGAAAAGTGCAAAACAAAGTGCATAAAAAGTGTCCAAAACCTCTGACCGTCCAGAGTGTTTCCAATATCCAATAATGGGAACTGTCAAAAAAAGGAACTCAGCATCAGCATGCAGTTATCACCACCAGCTGAAGTGTATAAACACTTTTACCAGAATGTATCTGGATAAAAGTCTGGGACTTATTGTCATCTGCAGGGCACCGTTGATCCACTTGTGCTCAAAGGTCTGGCTCATCTGTTTCCAAGTAGATGCATACAGATTCACAGATATTTGATGTCAAGGAGAAGCAATCTTTGGGCACCGATAATCCAAGGTGTATGGTAAACACAGAACCTCGCGGAGAAGCAAAAAGCACTACATAATGTAATATTGTTTGACCAATAAAAGGTTTAATAAAAAGAGTGCACTTACAAGCATAAAGTTGAACAGAGCAAGATATTCATATTAAAACAAAGTAGGGGCACAATGGATTGGAGCAGACTCTTCCCACCGACGCGCTTCGTCTCCAAAGACTTCAACTGGGGTATGAGTTTACTGCTCCCCAGTACGCCTTATATACTAGATAAAAATCCCCCTAATTGATAACCACCCAGGGCTCTGCCCCATGGAGACCTCGGCATGAGTTACAAGCCTCGCAATGGTAAGGAGGTGTGCATAAGGGCTAATGAGAATTGGAAAGAGGTATACCAAGCCTCACTTTCATGTAGTCCATATTACATCACTTCAGGCCAGCGAGACCCGGAAGTAGTGCGTGTATCAAACTTCACTTCCGTGTGACCCCCAGCACATCACTTCCGGCATAAGACTTTATACAAAATTTTACTATAAAAGTGTTCTATAAAAATATAATATACATACAAAAATGCATTTCCTAATCGTGTACCTAATGGCTGCCCATCCAGCAACAACTCGACGGAGGAGGAAGTGACGGACTTATCACGTCACCTCCGCTCTGAAGAAAACAGAAAGGCAGCATCATGCGCAGCTGTAACGGGCGCAGACAGTATAGTGGAGTTTCAGCTGCAGCAGGCATGGGTCAGTCGGAACAGCACCACTTCACCACCAACAAGTGGGCCTCCATGCGAGACCTGTGTACCATATTGCGGTGTTTCGAGTACACCAACATGGCCAGTGCCGATGCCGCTGTTTTCAGCGTTACTATCCCACTTCTATGACTCCTTGAAAAAACACTTCTGGACATGATGGAAGAGGATGTGGCACAGGAGGAAGAGGAGGAGGAAGAGGGGTCATTTCCACAGTTATCAGGCCAGTCATTCACAAGTGGCTCGGAGGGTGGGTTCCTGCACCAGCATAGGCCAGGTTAAACATTTTTAAGCCAGGGCACAGTTCTGGAGGATGAGGAGGACGAGGATGAGGAGGAGGAGGAACCGTGTCCACAGTAGGGTGGCACCCAACGCAGCTCATGGGCATCACTGGAGCGTGGCTGGGGGGATACGGAGGACACCGATGATACACCTCCCACAGAGGACAGCTTGTCTTTGCCTCTGGGCAGTCTGGCACACGTAAGCGACTACATGCTGCAGTGCCTGCGCAACGACAGCCGAGTTGCCCACATTGTAACTTGTGCTGATTACTGGGTGGCCACCCTGCTGGATCCCTGTTACAAGGACAACGTGCCGCCCTCAATTCCCTCACTGGAGTGTGATCGGAAGATGCACGACTACAAGCGCACGCTGGTAGACACGCTGCTGAGGGCATTCCCAAATAACACTGGGGGCTCAGTGGTTTATCCCCCAAACATATCAGTTTTAAAACAGCCTGCTGTTGTTTCCCCCTGGATGTGCTGAAGTTGGTGGTGAAGGTGTTACGCTGTGCGGATGAGGAGGTGGTAGAGGAGGAGGAAGAGCAGTAGGAGGAGGAGGCAACAGGAGGCAAAGAGAAATGCCCTGCAATGCTCGGTGGCGGAAGGACATGATCCAAATGGCTGGCCGCCTCAGGCCCACCCGCCACTACATTTGCCCAGTGTGCAGTTAGCGAGATATAGCGTCCCTGCTTATGCTTACTGGTCCATGTATCAGTGGTTATGTGGACCTTGCCACAGATGGCGTTGCGCAGTGCACATTTGATCTTGTCCCCGACTTGTTTGTGCAGGGAAGGCTCGCCTGGAAAAGTAGTGGTGGCTGGGAACCACATAATGTGGGACAGCCACCGCCATCAGGTTTTTAAAACTTTCCGTGTCCACCAGACGGAATGACAGCATTTCAAAGGCCAGGAATTTTGAAATGCTGGCATTCAGGGCCAGGGATCGCGGGTGGGTAGGGGGGTACTTCCTCTTTCTCTCAAGTGTTTGGGAGATGGAGAGCTGTAACATTCCATTGGGACTGTGTGGAAATGCTTGGGGACGGTGGCGGACATGGTGGCGTTGCTGTCACATGCTCTGTTTGCTGGGTGGCAGGTGACACTGGCACTGTAGAGGTGGAGGAAGAGGCCGAGGCAGCAGCAGAAGAGGAAGCAGGAGGAGGCCGAGACCTTTCTTGGATTTTGAGGTAATTATTCCAATGCAGCTTGTGCCTTGAATTTAGATGCCTGATCATGCAGGTTGTGCTCAGGTTTAGAACATTTAGGCCTCACCTCAGGCTATCATTGCACAGTGTGCCAATCACTCGTGTCTTGTTGTCAGCACATTGTCTGAAGACCTGCCACGCGGGGGAATGCCTTTGAGCTGCCTTTGGTGTGCTAGGCCCCTGGGTGCGGTGGGTAGTAGCAGGCTTACTGTCTAGGGGATGCTCGCTCCGCTTTTGCAACCTGCTTCCTCTTTTGCTGTGCTAGTGCCTCTGTGCGACCACCACCTCTTCCTCCAAACTGCACACGTCACTCGCATGACCCTCCTTCCATGTGGGGTCTAGGACCTCATCATCCTCCTCCGCATCATCTTCCACCCACCCTTGTGAATAATAAATTCTTCTTCTTCTACAGGGCCAGCAGGAACCTCTCCATTTAGAACTAGGAGATGATTATAGAACAATAATCTGTCCCTTACAGCAACATCAGGAACCTGACCCTATAGGAGTAGGCGATGATTTTAGAACAATAATCTGTCCCTTACAGGACCAGCAGGAACCTCTCCCTTTAGAACTAGGAGATGATTATAGAACAATAATCTGTCCCTTACAGCAACAGCAGGAACCTGACCCTATAGGAGTAGGCAACGATTTTAGAACAATAATCTGTCCCTTACAGCAACAGCAGGAACCTGACCCTATAGGAGTAGGCGATGATTTTAGAACAATAATCTGTCCCTTACAGCAACAGCAGGAACCTGACACTATAGGAGTAGGCGATGATTTTAAAACAATAATCTGTCCCTTACAGCAATAGCAGGAACCTGACCCTATAGGAGTAGGCGATGATTTTAGAACAATAATCTGTTCCTTACAGCAACAGCAGGAACCTGACCCTATAGAACTAAGAGATGATTTTAGAACAATAATTTGTCCCTCTAAGCAGTAGACTCTACCTAGTCCAGTCAGATCGTTCTGTAATGCAGGATGAGATGTTATTTGATCTGCAATCTGTCCGTAAAAGCAGTAGTAGTAGTAATCTCTACCTAGTCCACAATCAGATCGTTCTGTAATGCAGGATGAGATCTGCAATCTGGCCCTCAAAGCAGTAGTAGTAGTAATCTCTACCTAGTCCACAATCAGATCATTCGGTAATGCAGGATGAGATCTGCAATCTGTCCCTCAAAGCAGATTGTTCTGCAATGCAGGATGAGATCTGCAATCTGTCCCTCAAAGCAGTAGTAGTAGTAATCTCTACCTAGTCCACAATCAGATCGATGAGATGTCATTATATCTGAAATCTGTCCCTCACAGCGCCGGCAGCATCCTCTCCGTACACTACCCAGAGAGCATGTGACATGCAGCACTAAGTGACTCCAGCTTATAAAGAGGCTGGGTCACATGATGCACTGGCCAATCACAGCCATGCCATTAGTAGGCATGTCTGTGATGGCTTCTAAGGGCAAACCAGTGAAACGCTTGTTGATTGGCTGCCCTGCAGCTATTCAACATGCGTGATCAAATACCCGAACCCAGAACCTGAACCCAAACTTTTTTTCAAATGTCCGGGGTCCGGGTCATGGACAGTTCGGGTTCGCTCAACTCTAGCTCCTATAGGTGATGCCTGACTGATGATGCTTAATATGTGTAAAGTTAGCTCGGGCTTGGCGATTTTTGAGTTGTATGGCCAGAAGTTTCCCCATTTTGTTGTTTTGTGAATACCAATACTCTTGAAGTAGATATCATAGTCAGATCTGAGCTCTAGCCTCAGATCCTCTCTAAGTTTATTTAATTCTCTCAATATGGAATGGTCAGCTGGGTTTTCCTTTTTATGTTTTTCCTCTAGGACCGCTATCTTTTTGTGCAGTTGAAAGATGCAATGTGATTTGAGCTTTTTTACTCTAGAAGCCACTTGTATCAGCTGGCCTCTGGCGAAGGCCTTATGGGCACACCAGACCGTCATAGGGGAGCACTGTGTGTTGGAGTTGAAAGTGAAGTATTCTTTTCAATTTTCTTCCAAATCTTTCTTATATTGGAGGTGGGAGAGGAGATAAGTATTATTGCGCCATAAGCCCTTGTGGGAGGGTTTTGTTTTGTTAGTTAATTCCATGGTAACGGGGCATGGTCGGACCATGTGATGTTATGGATTTCTGCCTTCCCTATATCTTGGAGTACAAATTTGTCAGTTAGAAAAAAATCGATTCTAGAGTAACTTCTATGAACCATCGAGAAATAGGAGTAGTCCTTTTCAGTGGAGCAGAGACAGCGCCAGGGGTCATAGAGGTTCTCCTTATGGCAGAGGGGGCCCAAAGTCTGTCCTGATCTTTGCTTCACTGAGGAGGAATCTAAGTCATTATTTAGCACCATATTGAAATCCCCACAAATAATCAACTTTACCTTCTGAATTTTTCTAATTTTATTCAGCAGCCTTGCAAAAAAGTTCAAGGGTCTCTTGTTAGGGGCATAGAGGTTCACCAACGTGTATTGAACAATGTTAATTTCGGCTATTGATACAATATATTTTGGTCACTTTGAATACCTGGTGATGCCGTTTAGACTCTGTAACTCCCCAGCCACATTCCAGCACTTTGTGAACAATAATTTCCAAGAATATCTGGACAGTTTCGTCATTGTGTACCTAGACCATATCCTTGTTTTCTCAGCCACTCTAGCGATCCACAGAGAACACATGAAAAAAGTATTATCTACCCTAAGGACTCGTGGATTGTACGTGAAGGCTGAGAAATGTGACTTTGAAAAAGGGTCAATTCAGTTCCTGCTCATTATTTCCACGGAGGGGATTGCTATGGATCCCCAGAAAGTGAAAGCTATACTGGAATGGCCACCTCCATCAGATAAATGGGTGTCCAAAGATTAATCGGATTTGCAAACTTTTACCCAAGATTTGTCAAGAACTTTTCTGCCATCATTGCACCCATTACCCAGCTAACTTGCCAAGATTCCTGTTTCCACTGCTCTTCTGATGCCCAGGTAGCCTTCGACAAACTCAAGACTGTATTTGTTTTCGCACCTGTTCTCCAGCATCCTGACCCCACTTTACCCTATGTACTGGAAGTTGATGCCTCAGAGATGGCCACAGGAGCCATCCTGTCCCAACTACAAGTTCCTAAGTCATTTCTGCACTCTGTAGCTTTTTCCTCATGGAAAATGACCCCACATGAAAGAAACTATGATGTGGGGGATCGAGAAATTTTGGCGATTAAAACAGCTTTGGAAGATTGGAGATACTTGCTCGAAGATGCTACACACCCCATCATGATCTTCACTGATCATAAGAATCTAGAACAGGGGTGTCAAACTGGCGGCCCTCCAGCTGTTGCAGAACTACAAGTGCCATCATGCCTTTGCCTGTGGGAGTCATGTTTGTAATTGTCAGCCCTGCAATGCTTCATGGGATTTGTAGTTCTGCAACAGCTGGAGGGCCACCAGTTTGACACCTGTGATCTAGAATATCTCAGAACCGCCAGACGTTTGAAACCTCGACAAGCTCGATGGGCGTTATTCCTTTCTAGATTCAATTTTCACATTACCTTACCGAATGGAAGGCCGATGCTCTCTCTTGGATGTTTCCAGACACTCCAGAAGAAACCCCCCCAGGCACAATCCTGTCCACTCAAAATTTTCTTCTGATTCAGCCTGACTTAAGGGCTTTTATTGAGCGGGCCTCTCTCCAGTGTACAAAGCCAGAAACTTCGTCCCTGAGAAATCACAAAGGTTTCCTGTGACACCTGGAAAAAGTTTGTGTCCCTCAGGAAACCAGATTACAAGTTCTGAAGAGGTTCCATGATCACCAGCTTGCTGGGCACTTCGGAGTGCAAAAGACGATTGACCTTATCAAGCGATATCTGTGGTGGCCCTCCTTGAAGTCTGATTGCAAGAAATACGTAAATTAATTTATTACATGCCAACATAACAAGGGCACCAATGCAAAATCTTGGGGTCTGTTAAGGCTGCTACTGGTTCCAGAACAACCCTGGAAGTATATATCTATGGACTTCATAGTCAATCTTCCTTCATCAGAGAGTTTCACAACCATTTTGGTGGTAGTGGACCGGCTGTACAAGATGGCACACTTCCTGCCCATGTTGGGCACATCTTCCGCCATGGACACGGCAAAGATCTTTAGCAAAGAAATAGTCAGGCTACATGGGCTACCTGATAACATTGTCTCTGATAGAGGGGTGCAGTTCACCTCCAGCCTTTGGAAGAGTCTTTGCAAGATCTTGTCCATTGAAGTCTGTCTATCCTCTGCCTACCATCCTCAAAGTAATGGCCAAACAGAAAGGACAAACCAAACTTTGGAGCAATATCTACACTGCTTCTGTTCCTTTTCTCAAGGTGACTGGGCCTCTTTACTGCCATGCGCTGAATTTGCATAAATAATTCTGTACACTCGGCCACCAATCAGTCACCCTTCTGGGCCAACTACGGGTTTCACCCCTCATTCCTGCTAAACACCGTTCCTGAATCTCCGGTACCAGCTGTACAAGATAGGATAAATTTTATCCAAACCAACTTCCAAGTCCTCCAGAAGACCATACGAAAGGTCCAAGAGGATTTCAAGAAACAATATGACAAGAGGAGAAGAGGAAATCCCATCTACAAGGTGGGAGACAAGGTATGGTTGTTTTCTGTTAATCTCAAACTTTCTTGTCCTTCCAGGAAACTGGGGCCAACATTTTTGGGCCCTTTTGAGATTAAAAGAGAAGTGAACACTGTGGCTTTTGAACTTGCTCTACCGGTATCTTACACCCGGTGTTCCACGTCTCCTTGTTGAATCCAGCTATATTGAGCCCATTCCCAGGGAGAAAAGAGTTGCCACCTCCACCAATCATTATGAAGTGGAAGCCATCCTGGACTACCAGAAGAGAGGTAGGCAAATTCAATTCCTTTTTAAATGGAAGGGGTATTCCTCAGAGGAAATTTTTTGGGGGCCTGCAGGAAACATACATACCCCTAGACTGTTACAGAACTTCCACAACAGATACCCAGAAAAATGGGCCCATTTGGGCATCCGGAGGCTGTCCTTTGGAGGGGGGGCACTGTCAGGGAGATGCTTGTGTCAGAAATGGCAATCTTGCCCATAACCAGCATGGATGTGCATGAAGAGCCCCTGCGCGCATGGGTGCTCACGTCACGCACCGGAACACGCGCATGTGAGGTAGCGCTAGTGGTGTGACAGATGCTGGCGCTAAGCTGCCTATTTAAACCTGCTACTGACAACCTAACGTTGCTGAATTATCTCAGCTATCCCGTGTACCTGTCCTTCTGTATCCTGATCTGTGGACTTCCCGTTACTAGTGTTGAGCGAACCCGGACTGTAACGTTCGGGTCCGTACCGAACTTTTGGGTGTCCGTGGCACGGACCCGGACCCGGACATTTCAAAAATCGTTCGGGTTCGGTCCGGGGTTCTGCTATTTTACTCCACGTGTTGAGAAGCTGCAGGGCAGCCAATCAACAAGTGTTTCACTGGTTTGCCCTTAGAAGCCATCACAGCCATGCCTACTAATGGCATGGCTGTGATTGGCCAGTGCATCATGTGACCCAGCCTCTTTATAAGCTGGAGTCACAGTGCTGCAGTCACATGCTCCTTGGGTTAGTGTAGGGAAAGGTAGCTGACTGCGTGAGGGACAGAATTGAGACATTTTAAGACCTGATCCTGCATCCTGAGATAGATTACTTTACTACTGCTGTCTGTGCTGTTGCTCTGAGGACAGATAGCAGAAATTAGAGATTTCAAATACCGCTGCTTTGAGTTGCAGATCAAACTCTGCTTAAAACAACGATCGCTACGATCGTGCTCAACGATTAGATTGTTGGGGGA
>BLSH010216864.1:616662-664278 GCA_018402905.1 Glandirana rugosa | reverse complement strand
ACATGGAACATTTGTAGTAAAGTAGGTTAATAAAAGTAAAGACACATCACCATGGGGGACATCCCCGACGACTCATAACACCAGGTGGGCAGTGGGACGGGTCGGACCGTAAGTGGAGAGTCTGTAAGGTTCCGTTCCTTGTCAGGTATCGAAACAAAAACATAAAATAACTCCCCTTAAATTGAACCTACCCCTTATCCTTTATACCCTACGGGTCATCTTAATCTTGTCAAGAACTACCCTGTTGAATATATGTGAGGTCATATATGTGAGAAGAGAAGGAGGTCGTGTGATGAACGAACTGAGTGGTCCGTGTCGATCGTAAACTTTCAAGTCAAATAATTGGATGAAATGATGTTTACAAGGTACAAATGAGTGTAACGTGTAATATAAATGTAGGTAAACTTGCAAATCACATCAAAATAGCTAGTTTTTTCCTAATTGTGCAATAATTTGCTCAGATTAAAGGACAGCATAATATTTAAATATCTTTATCAGGATTTAATATTTACCGATTTAAAGAGATCTAAGCCAAAGTCTGCTTTAAGACTGCTCAGTATTTAGTTTTATTCAGTTAATGTTTTCTTTTTATGATGCAAAGTTCTCTTCCTGAATGAGCTTGCACTTCAATGATATCTCTGATGAGATTTAATGAGAAGCCCAATGTCTGTTAATAAACAATTCACTTGTGAGGCAATTTAATACAATCTGCTTGGCCTGAAAAGAGCACTTATTAATGCATTAAAGAGGGAAGGAGATGGAGTTTGTTGCCATGCTACTGGACGCAGGGTGTTGAGCAATGAATTTTTAATGCCGTTCATAGACACGTTTAATAACATGGAGCATTTTTGGGCTGCAATGGGAATGAAAATCAGTTGGCGACGATTGAAAAGCCAGCTTGTCCATTTACATCCAAATATGGTTTGCGAAATATAATCATCTGCATGGCAGAAAACGTGAGTCCATTGAAATTGTTACAACCATTTTGAGGGTCATTTGGAAAGATTCTGCATACACTGTGATTTCTAAACTATCTCCTTTTATAGCAATCCTAGAGATTTACCAAGTTATAAAACATTTGCTGTAAAAGTTGAACTCTACAAAACTCATCTGTAGTTTATATATAATGCAGTGGCGGTCACTCCTACATGCAGGGATGCCAGACTATGGATTCCAATGGCAAGGGAGTGTTTTTTTGAAGCAAATGATTAGAGCCAAAGGTTCTAATAGGCTTCAAAATAGGGTGGGCTCGGGGCGCAAAGCATCCCACCCAGTTGTGTGACACTAGCGAATGAATATTGACTATTCTGCCACATTCTCTTGCTAGCCAATCAGATAGTCCCTATTGGCCAATCATGTCTCAGGGACACACTTCTGGGTCCCATTTGGTCGGAAGAAGAATGTCTGTTTCCTCGCTGGAGCGGCCCCGGCTCTTCCTTCTCCCTGCCTCCAAACCTCCTCCATGCCCCCACTAGGCAAGATGAACTCCACCGCCTGTCTCGCACGTGTGGGGGGTGGTTATTATGGCTGTTGGATGACCCATCGTCCGTCTCCCGCACGAGGGGTAGTGTTGGTTGTGCCACCCCCCCTAAAAATAGAAAGCACCAGCCACCACTGATATAATGGCTAATTCAACATAGTAAGCAAATATGTAATTCATAAATATGTCCATCAGTGCAGGGCTGAACTTAAAAATAATAGATCTCTGCAATACATGCACCTTTCCCTAAGTTGTATCTCACAAGCAGCATTCACACTCAGCATTTTTGTGGACTGTGTAGTGTCAGCACCTCTCAGTTGTATTTTGCTAAACTGCTTTTACCCACTCAAGATAAGAACTAGGCTAATTAGGCTCCTTGAGATAACACAGGAGGTGTGCACTGGACAACTCAGAATTTCTGACATAATCAACACAGTATAGTAGCTCCTTAGGGTTTACTCACACTATACTACCAAAAGTATTTGGAGTTTCCCTCACTGGAACTAAGGGGCCAAGCCCAACCCCTGAAAAACAACCCCCCACCATAATCCCCCCTCCACCAAATGATTTGGACCATTGCACAAAGCAAGGTCCATAAAGACATGAATGAGAGAGTTTAAGGTGAAGGAACTTGACTGGCCTGCACAGAGTCCTGACCGCAACCCGATAGAACACCTTTGGGATGAATTAGAGCGGAGACTGTGAGCCAGGCCTTCTCATCCAACATCAGTGCTTGACCTCACAAATGCGCTTCTGGAAGAATGGTCGAACATTCCCATAGGCACACTCCTAAACCTTGTGAACAGCCTTCCCAGAAGAGTTGAAGCAGTTATAACTGTAAAGGGTGGGCCAACTCAATGCCTATGAACCCTACTGACTATGACTGGAATGCCACCCAAGTTCATGTACATGTAAAGGCAGGCATCCCAATACTTTTGGCAATATAGTGTGCTGCCATGTGCTCCCTTAGTAGTGGCTGGTAGTTGTGGTTCACCTTATAGCTGCCCTCAATCCCACCACACACATCCGAAGTCACTGAACAGGCCGGCTCTTGCTTTTGTTTGTTTTATGTAGGGGATTTATCTTGAATGGGGAAAAGGGGTGATTGTGGGATGCCCAAAGAATTGGTTACGGGACCTCCTATATACATGACCGTATATACACTTTACTTCCCCCAGCACATCTCTTCTGCAGACTATTGCTCCTTCACTTCTCTCCAGCACATCACATGCAGACTATTGCTCATTCACTTCTCTGCAGCACATCTCTTAGTTCCTGACCTCAAGGGAAATTTATCAGGCTCACATAACTCCTTTCTCTTCACCGCAGCTAGCATATGGTGAGGCCTGCACTCGATCAGCAGGGCCTCCGGACCACCGTTACAGGCCAGGGTCTTGGACCCCTCAAAGAGTAGCTTAGTACGTTGGTGCTAGCTGGGCCTTTGATGGACTACAACTTCCAGCCCATTCTTCTTCCAGGTCCCATGACCTGCTTTCCTCACAGTGATACTCCTTCCCCTGACTGGCTCCCAAGGCTTCCACAGACCGTCCACTATTACACTTCCAGACTGTTCCAACCTTCCTCTTGCAGCTCCCAGGGTCTATCACTCACCAACTGCAGTGAATCCTTTAAAGTGTTCACAGTAGCACCTCTGCTGTTCTCCTACTCCCTTGTGCTGCTCCAGGAATCACCTCCACTCCTGGCTGCACCCGAGTCTCCAGGCCTCAAGGTCACCCCCCTTCCCCTAGACAGGGGGCTACCTCCCAGGTGGAGGCCTCCACAGCACCTCTGCTACATCTTCCACACTTCCACTCCCGTGTATTCCTCCCCCTGCTGGCAGACTGCTGTATTTAAGGAGGCCTGCCCCCTGCCAATCCAGACTGTAGATTGGTCAGGGCTGCTTGTAATACATCAGGAAGTGACACCTCCTCATCCGCCCCCCTTTCCAGAACCTTCTCTGCTCAAGGGGGAGAAAACTTTAAGGGGCGTTCCTTCTTTCTGTGTCCAGCTCCTCACTGAGCCACTCCCCAGCTCAGATCAAAACATTCAGGCCTGCACTTACAGTCAGGCCTGACTAAATTTTGCCTCTCCTACTAAAAACTCACTACAAAAGGCACCTATCACTATGGGGGCGCTACAAGTGTATATTTCATAATCAACTTAACAGCTGCACCAGTAGGTAAAAAAAAATCTTTATGGCCATCAATAGTGAGCTACACACCACTAATATTCATTTAAAAAATGGTACCTTTCATTTTTTAAATGGATAGAAGGACTCTAGGAGAGAAGATAAGTATAGATGCTACTTGATTTACAACCCAGGCTCCTTTTACATGGCTGTATGGGCTAACTTTTGTCATGACAGTGGTCATTTTAAAGATATAAGTGTAGGGACATCGCCCTAAGCAGGAGTGTCCCTAGCTTAAATTTGGTACTGTTTCTAGGCTATGAATTGTTATAGTTCTGTTTTTGTTGCATTTTCCGTATGCACGGGGTATTTTTCACTGTTGTTCCTAAGCAGATAGTGTAATAAGAAACAATATTGCTGAGTTAGGAATATTATGCCTTCATACCCTCCACTGGGAGGTTTATTGCCAGTGGTGCATTCTGGGGACGGATATAAATATTTGAGGTTGCTGTAAAGAAAGGTCCTTGCCTAATGGGTTGTTGTACGAACAGGAGGCTGTGCTGGAAATTTGTGCCTCCTTTCACTTGTGGTACAGTAATTAGGAGTATTTTGTGGGTAGAAAGAACGTTTAGCGTATACAGTGAATAGGCTCAGGGTCTGTTTAATCATCACACTTAAGGCCACTCACACCATTAAGCGCATCAGGACAGAACTTTTTCCTCCATTGTGTCACATGGTGCTCCAAGTCTTTCATAATCCTTAATAATAATTTCATAATCACATTTGTTAACACTGTATTGACTTTACTTGTAAAGCCTACAAGATTACTGGTTATTAGTGCTGTTAATGTGTATACTTTAAATGTGGATTGTTTTAATTTCTATTAGAGGTTTCCTCACATTTCAAGTTGTCAGTAAAAAAATGAGCTCTGCCAGTAACTTTTTCATGTTTTGTCAGTAAAAAGAGTCATAGGGGCGGGGCATCCCTGGCTATCACATGCCTACTTCCTGTGAGGTAAGGTTTAAATCACTTCCCTCAGGTGGCAACAAAGCCTTCCTCACCACCCACTAATGGGGAGGTGGGGAATAGATGGAACAAACTGTGCAAGATGGAATACAGATGATAAAATATGGATAAAGCAAAATGTAACAGATTTCCAAATGTGCTCATGCATGCTATATTATTGAACATGTAATTTCAAAGTGTTTGCATTAAAAAAACACTTTATTTCTGCTTTGACATGAATGTTTCATATAATAAAAATGTCCTCTTGTGAGCACTCCCAAGTATGCATGAAAATGATTTGTAGAAAACAGAAAAGGAATTACCCTTCATTCTTTGAGATTCTCTGAGAGCTTCCCAGTAAAATTAATCAGCCAAATGTTGCATATCAAATATACTAATACATTACAATACATTAAAAATAGAACTAAATCACACTCAATTTGTGGTATAGGCTTTAAAGCCCAATTAAATTTCCATTTTGTAACTGTAGTGTGGTCAGGCTGCATAAACATTAATAGATGTGGGCACCTTTTTTTAACAATTTTTAATGAATTAGTATGCCCCAGCTAGGGTTAAAATGCCCTCTGTGGGTAGCATACTGGAGATTTGGACTGCTGCTCATGAGTGCTGTTGATTGACGTAATGAGCAAAGGGCTCTTGAACTGCTGGAGACCTAGACCGCACCATCCTGCGATTAGCAGTGTTCTGGATCTTCAGCATGCTGCCAGCACTGGGCATTTTAACCCTAGCTGCAACATACTAGTTCATTAAAAATATAAGAAAGACACCCACATCTATTATTATTTATGCAATCTGATTGCAATACAGTAATAAAAACAAAAGCTTCGATTAGTTTTAAAAAAACTTTCCTCTAGCAATGGCTATTTATTATTTCTCATTATGATTGTCATATTATACAGTACCTGGCATTTCTTCGGTCGTGGTCATTAAGTGCCAACTGAAACACATACTCCCGCAAATATGTCTGTAGCTCCTGGTAGGTTCCGACCATCTGATTAAATGTGCTGGTCATAAAAAAATAAGAGTAGGTAAAAATGAATGCATTTAAATAAGCCTATCACAAGCCTGGGCATATAATAAAGAAATACATATGCAGAGTGTGATATGGGGTGATTAGACTCAACATGGTAGATGTTTTTAGTGAGACGTGTCAGTCTGAACTCCAGTTTAAGAGAGTGGCAGCCCTCTTTTATTGAAAATTAAGTTAAAGTTCCATACAAAGTAATTGTCCTTGCAAGGGTTTTGACTTTACAAAGCAAAGAAATGTAAAAAGGATGAGACGCTTGGCCCTCTGGCCAGCAGCACTGCTGCTCTCTTTGGTCACCTTTCACTTTCCAGCAAACACAAAATACCAACTTGGCTGTATAGACTTCTTCCTTGAGACTCCCCGTCTTTCCAGAAACCAGGCTCAGCATCTCTTTCACTGATGCCTTGGTTCTCTGACTCATAGCTCCCTGCTGCACAGGTCCACACTCTGATCTCTTGATAGCAGCCCCCCTGACTCCTGTGCTGGAGCACCCTGACCCTGGCTGATACCTCCTGTCTCTTGGCCGAGAACACCAGACCCCTGCCTGGAGCCCTGTCTCCAAAATGGGAGCCTGGAGCTATCCTCCGGTTTGGTGCTCACACAGGCTACAGGTGTCAAAAAAAACCCTGACACAGGATTGCAGGTTCCATCCCGCCCAAGTTACTATGGAGCCTTCAAACTCCAGGCCCCGACAAGGGATTACAAAACCCTGAGAAAGCTTAAAATACAATTTTCTCCTTTCACAAACACCTAGAAGATTCTCAAACTATAAGTTTGAAAATCATGTGTTGTTTTCTACTGTGTTTTCACTGTGGCAAGGCCTCACACTGTCACAAGAGGATTTTTTAATTTAAAGCTACATGTCAAAGCAATCAGCAGATTCAGTGATATAGGCAGTTACATTTATAAGAAAATCTTGACTTTTTCTACAAAATACAAGGTCTCCCAATTTCTGAGCCTCCCTATTGGTCAGTGAAGCTACCTATCTCATCAAAGGACCAACAGGGAGATTTAAGATATGAGGCCTAGTGTTATTTTTGGGAAAAAATTCAAGATTTGCATAAAACTTTAACTGCCTACATATCTGGATTGTTATCCTGCAACCATTCTTTTTTGTCCTAGAGGAGGCATCAAAACATATGGCAATGGCAGAAGTTTGCTTCAGCATCTCACAAGTCAAGTATTCCTCTCTACTTTCTTGGGGTGTACTTGTCTCTACTCTTGTTTCTGCAGAATAAACTACACCGTCCCACAACATACACATTTTTCATATAATTGTTCCACAGAAAATCTTCCAATTGGAGAAGAAGCGCTCTGGTACTATGTTGGGTAGATTTGGAACAAACTGGTTCCAACATTTTTATGTCACACATTTAGCTTAGCAGTTTATCAAGCACAGAATTTCAGTTAAAAATACACAAAAATAAATTTTAGGGCACAAATACACAATATATTGTAGTGCCCTCTAGTGTGTGTTAGAAGTAGTTGTTAGCGTAGGAAAAGTTGGCTTGGCTGAGAGCCAGGCCTGGGTGGTGAATCTGGGTTAAGATTTGGCTGGTGAGTGTCAGTCTGTACAGTTGTGTTCAAAATTATTCAACCCCCACTGAAATTGATTGTTTTGGTCGGTTTGACATTGATTATGATCATTCAGTCATCCTGCTTACAATTAAATCAAAGAGGCACGTGTAGGTCAGACAAATATAACATAACATTTATAATGAAATAACCACAAATGTCTTTTCTGAGCTCACATCATTATCAGTTTTATTCAACCCCCAAGTGACATTCAATCTTAGTACTTAGTACA
This sequence comes from Glandirana rugosa, assembly GCA_018402905.1. Classification (NCBI taxonomy): domain Eukaryota; kingdom Metazoa; phylum Chordata; class Amphibia; order Anura; family Ranidae; genus Glandirana; species Glandirana rugosa. Next base: position 656,810 of record BLSH010216864.1, on the reverse strand, counting down.
ACATCCTTTTACAGTTATAACAGCTTTTAAACGTGAAGCATAGCTTGACACAAGTGTCTTGCAGCGATCTACGGGTATCTTCGCCCATTCATCATGGGCAAAAGCCTCCAGTTCAGTCACATTCTTAGGCTTGCACACTGCAACTGCTTTCTTTAAGTCCCACCAGAGGTTCTCAATCGGATTTAAGTCTGGTGACTGCGATGGCCACTTCAAAATGTTCCAGCCTTTAATCTGCAACCATGCTCTAGTGGACTTGGAGGTATGCTTGGGATCATTGTCCTGTTGAAAGGTCCAACGTCTTCCAAGCCTCAGGTTTGTGACAGACTGCATCACATTGTCATCCAATATCTCCTGGTACTGAAGAGAATTCATGGTACCTTGCACACGCTGAAGCTTCCCAGTACATGCAGAAGCAAAACAGCCCCAAAGCATGATTGACCCCCCGCCATGCTTCACAGTAGGCAAGGTGTTCTTTTCTTCATAGGCCTTGTTCTTCCTCCTCCAAACATAGCGTTGATCCATGGGCCCAAACAGTTCTAATTTTGTTTCATCAGTCCACAGAACACTATCCCAAAACTTCTGTGGTTTGTCCACATGACTTTTGGCATACTGCAGTCGACTCTTCTTATTCTTTTGGGGCAGCAAGGGGGTGCGCCTGGGAGTTCTGGCATAGAGGCCTTCATTACGCAGGGTGCGCCGTATTGTCTGAGCAGAAACTTCAGTACCCACATCTGACAAATCTTTTCTCAGTTCCTCAGCAGTCACACGGGGACTTTTCTCCACTCTACGCTTCAGGTAGCGCACAGCAGTCGAAGTCAGCATCTTCTTTCTGCCACGACCAGGTAGCGTTTCAACAGTGCCCTTTGCCTTGAATTTGCGAATGATGCTTCCTATGGTGTCTCCTGGTATGTTTAACATCTTTGCAATCTTCTTATAGCCATTGCCCTTCCTGTGAAGAGTAATCACCTGTTCTCTTGTCTTCCTGGACCATTCTCTTGACTTCACCATGTTTGTAACCACACCAGTAAATGTCCAGGAGGAGCTGAGTATCACAGTCATTTTAAAGCTGCCTAATTGGTGCTTATTAGGCTTTATTGCTGCTCCCTGATATCCACAGGTGTTTTCAATGCCTGATTGAAAACACTTCATTGAACCTCTGTTCTTCAGAGTGGTAGTCTTTAAGGGGTTGAATAATTATGTCAATGAAGAATTCACAAAAGAAACATTTACTACTGTATTACAAAACTAATTGATGTCATTTTAGTTGCATATGGTTCTTTAAGAAGTCCTTGTAGGATTTCATTCAGAATACAATTACAAATGTACACTAAATTCCCTAAAACCATTTACAGCATTGGGGGTTGAATAATTTTGAACACAACTGTAGGTGTGTGGGGAGAAGTTAGCCTGGAGGGCTAGTGAAAGGGGCAGCTGTGGCCAGGTGGGTTGGCAGTGCCTGAAGAGGTGGTGCTGGGATCAGTACAGGTGAAATGTAAGCTAAACACTGAACTTTTGCTACACATCCAAGAGACCTTGGGTTCCTGCCTATAACAGGCTAATCTGACTGAGTGATTTGTCAGATCTTTACAGTGTGCCAGCTGTGTTTCTGCATGAAAGTAACAGCTGGAGGAAGAAGAAGTGGAGTGTATATAGAGACTGTATATAGGACTCTATATAGGAAGAGTTGTCCCTAAAGTTGTTCTGAAGTCAAGTGGGCATCCTAAAATCTCCAACCCCTGTTCAAGTTATTTTCCCTCAATAAATAACAAAAAACAAAGTCACAGATTGTTCTCTTTTCAGAACAATACCGCGCTTCTGGATTAAAAATGTGTAACAGCTGCAACAAAAAATAGTGCGATATTCCACCAAAAAATTGTGCTATAAGAAAAATATTTGTTGCGCTAAAAACTTAATGTTATAAACAAATTCAATGTGTATAACTCAAACATATTGTGCAAGTAATTACAAATGATAATTGTGAACTGAATAAAGGCAAAGTCCAAAAAAATATGAAAAATAAAGTCCCGTGATAAGTGAAAAAAAATCAGCCGTGGTGAGGGAAAATATATATATAGCAGGGAATTATCACATCCAGTATAATCCAGGGATAGATCTCTCCAAATTCCACCACCATAGAACGTGCAAACACCTCCAGTGACAAGGTATGGGTGAGTATAAACTCTTACCAGATGCAGAGACCCGCTATCGCTAGCTAAGGGCTAAGCTAATGGTGGTGGAATTTGGAGAGATCTATCCCTGGATTATACTGGATGTGATAATTCCCTGCTATATATATATTTTCCCTCACCACGGCTGATTTTTTTTCACTTATCACGGGACTTTATTTTTCATATTTTTTTGGACTTTGCCTTTATTCAGTTCACAATTATCATTTGTAATTACTTGCACAATATGTTTGAGTTATACACATTGAATTTGTTTATAACATTAAGTTTTTAGCGCAACAAATATTTTTCTTATAGCACAGATTGTTCTCTGACTCTGAGTTCCTGTGGAAGTTCAGTGTGCCTGGCTGTGCAGAGTGGGGGATCGCAGTATACTTGTGGCTCCTTAGGGGGTGTACTACAATATTAACCAACTAGGTACCCACCATGTCAAGACATAAAATTGTGGGCTATTGTGAAAAGGCGATAAGCTTTGTTACCCTAAATATTCCATAGTCAATTTCAAAAGCCCCTACAAGTCATAAGTTAATTGGGAGTAATGGCCTGAAAATGATTGCTCTCACTCTGGCATGCGTGGCAATGTGTAACATGTGTAGGCTCCCCAAACCCCTACAGTATGTTTACGTTTGTATGTGTATGTATATGGGGATGGCTCAACATTTTTAAGGGGGGAGGGTTAGGTGCTTGTGTGATACTTTATTTTTTACACTTTTGTTTTTTCTTTTTTCCTAAACTTTATTTTTATCACATAGGGGACCATAAGTCCTCTATATAATATGCTTTCATTGTGGCAGGTTATCTTTAATGAGACAGCAGGGGTCCATTAGACCCCTATCTGGGGCTTTACTTGCTCACCAATTACTTCCAAGTTCCTACTAGGTAGAGGAGATAGGCAACACTCACTGGTCTCCCTCCCCTCTACTCAGGGCAATTAATGCAATTTCTGCAGTTGTATAATCATTGTAAAATAATAAAATGACCCCTGCTAACCCTGAACAGAGCAAGAGAGGGAGGGGCAGCACTAGCAGCTAATCAGGTATGCTGCTATAACTTTTTTTTAAGTTTATCGTTATTAAAGTTTTTTTCTTTTTTTTGCTTAGACAAAACAAAACACCCAAAGACAAAACTTACATCCGTCATATAATTAACATCATAGGACATGCTGCAATAACCTATGGTGATTATGAACTTGCTAACAAGAGAGAAGAGAGAGCAGAAGATCAAACTGCTGCAGCTCCTGTAGACCCCATACACACGGGGCAGGCTCCTTTGGAGTATGCCTGCTCAGCAGGAAATCTGTCCACTGATCCCCACTGAGCAGGCGGGTGGCTGGTCCATGTCCTCTCCGCTTATGCAGAGCGAAACAGACACAGGCCGCTCTCCTCTATGGGCGGTCAGATGTAAACAGACCATCTGTCCCTTTACACCCAACTGCCATCTGATCCACCAGACGGATAAGGAAAAGATCCTCATCTGCCTGTTTTTAGTGGACAGGGTGAGATCGGATGTTGGCAGGCGTCACTGGACACATGTCCGTTGACACCTCCCGCTCCATAGAGAAAGCTAGAGGGGAGGGAGGTTAAGTTGGCCATCCATTGTTATTTTTTTTTGTTCAACAATTTACACCAACAAGGTGGATGGAGGAATCCCCCCACTGGGACTCTGCAAACTGACAGTGTCACCCATCGCTGTCAGAATACACTGATCAGCGGCCGCAGTTTGCTGATCGAGAAATATTTTCCAACTGTTTCTTTGACAAAAGTTATTCAAACAACTGAACGAATTTTGATCAGTGCATGGCCAGCTTTAGCTTTTTTGCTTAGCTGTAGCAGAGGAAAGTCAGGTCACCAGGCCGGCTTTGCTGTTTGGTTGGCTATATAATTCTCAGGCAGAGATAAATAGGAATACCAATCCTTTGGTAAGTAAAACAGTTCTTCATGTACTTCACCTGTGTTTATCTGGAGTTAAGCTTTAATTGAAAAACACGTTGTATGCAGCCTGCATTTCTTCAATCCAGAGGAGGTACAAAAGCACGCACAGCTTTTTGGAATTTTTATTTGGTAATCCATTACACAGAATAAGAAAATACTGTGTACCTCCCAAAAGCTGGTTTACATGCAACACTATTCCTTGTGCAGGTATTTTGAGCTCAGTTTGTTCAGTGTTATAATGACCTGTGTGACATTAATTTTGGCATTAACAAATGGTAAAATACTCACTCTCTGTCAATGACAAGGCAATGTGTGTCATCCTCATCGGCTATGATGTTGGCGGAGCGGACATCTTCACTTGAAGAGAAGAAAAGAGAGAGAAATCAGGCAATGGACATTTCATTAGCTATGTTTCGTGTCTTTCAATCATCCTATTATTGATCAAATGAGAGTAACGCAGCGGGGAGAATTTCATTTGCTAGCAGCACACAAATGCTGTTAATAAAACCCTAATTGCATAACAATTTGCATGCCTTCGATTTCACATCCTTGAGTTAATAACTCTTATAAAACGCTTCTGCAATTGCACAGCTCAACACTACATAGATTGTACATAGGAATCATTTACAGACTACAGAGACTCTCCAGCTGTTAACTACAGGTCTCAGCATGCTCTGACAACCTGTCTGGTAATGCATGCTGAGACTTGCAGATTCTCGTCAGCCACAGGTTGCCATAACTAGTTTAGACAAATTATCTGGCACATGCTGAGAAACCACTATGTTTTTTGTTTTCTGTTATTAATAATGCATACAAAAATCTTCTACTTCTCATGTCTTAATCAGATCTTTACATCCAGGAGCGTGGATTCCAGTATTTGTTTTTTTATATTTAGTTACCGTTGTTTTCACTAGAGGCAGGTCGCAAATTTATTACAAAAATATATAATTCAAATAAACATAAAATAAACTATATTATAAATATACTGCAATGAAAAGTAGGCATTGGTTTACAAAATGCACATGTGCCTCAATTCATACTATAACATTTGTTCTTCTGTATGCTTTATACACATACTCTCAATGGGACATTCTCATAAGGCTATGTTTACATGGTCAGTGATAAATTGATAAGAAAACTCTTGCACTCATCACACCTATTATGATCTAATCAGCTGCAGTGCTCAAAGCGTTAACCAAAGTTTGCTAAAGTGCAAAAAAAATATATATAATCAATGAAATATGTGCTAAAAATCAAAAAGTAACATTACAATAATCCCCCTCATGTAAAACAAAAATATATGTGATGTTATAACAGTCCATTAGACACATGATGATGATGATCGTCAAACTATGCATGGATGGAGATAAAGGTGGGATGATGTTGTTGGTGGTGGAGTGAACAAAATCTCAACATTAACTCTCCTTTTTCTCCATCCATGTATTGTTTGATGATCATCACAAAGAAGTTGTGTTTAATGAACTTTAATTGATGTTTTTATAATATCACATGCACATTTTTGTTTTATATAAGTGGGATTATTGTAATTTTACTTTTTGATTTATAGAACATATTTCATTGATTATAGAATATTGTTAGTGGAGTGCAGCACAATTTATTTGTATCTATGTTCACACTAGCCTGCCAGGTAAAACACAACATTTAATTGTGCAGATTAGTGCAGCACCAGCTCCAACAGGAAACAGTGCAATGCACATTTCAGCACATCACACTGCTTGTTTTATTTTTTCCTTCAATTCAAGTGGTAGGAGTGCGAGGTGTGTATAAAAAGTTTGGTGAATGGTCCGATATCTCAACGGCAACATGGGCCAGGTACACGCGCATGCACGTGGCTATTTATAGACACGCCGAAAAGGGCTCCCAACGTGGAGTACATGTGACCGCCAGGGTAAACGCGCTGCGGGAAGTCAAAAGTAGTCAATGTGAGAGGTAGGGTCACAGTGCAATGGAGCAATCAGTGAACATCAAGTTCTGCTACAAATTGGGGAAAATAGCGACAGAGACACATGAATTGTTGGTGCAAGTGTACGGGATGGAAGCCGTGAGCATAAAATGTGTTTAAGACTGGTTCAAACACTTTTGCGATGGGAAGGAAATGACTGAGGATGTTTGGGTCGGCTGTTGATAAGCAGAACCCCAGACATGATTGAGCAAGTGCGACAAATGCTGGTACAAGATTGGCGACTGATTCTATGATTGATGGCAGAGGAATTGGACATCACATTAGCAAGGACACACCATGGTCCGAAAAGATTTGGGTAAGCGGAAGATCTGTTCCCAGTTTGTGCCGCACAAGCTGAAAGACGAACAGAAAGCAAAATAGATAGAAACCTCTCGAGATTTAATGATCATGTGTGACCATGATCCATCCTTTCTGCAAACCATTGTCTTAGGGGATGAGATCGGGTGCTACCATTTCGATCTGGAATCCAAGCGACAATCCATGGAATGGCATTCACTGCCCTGATCTGGCACCTGCTGACTTGTTTCTGCTTCCACGCCTGAAGAGTGTAATGAAAGGCACAGGATTTGCGGACATGGCTGCAAGGAGATTCAGCTGTCACAAGAGATTGCCCACTCTGACTCCCATTGTGATGTTTGTCACAGCTTTATTGGCTGTTTTTTTTCCTTGCCAGAAATTGATCTTACTGTTATGTGCTATGCCCTTAAGTTAAATTCTGGAGTCAGTCTATGCGTGTCTGGCACTGATGGTAAGGACAGGCCTCTAAGACTATGTCTCACAGTATAACTGTGACTGGCATTGTTGTTTGGTACATAATAAACTTCCCTGTCTTATTGGGGTGCAAGGTACTGATTTATTAGTTGGCCATAAATGGGTCTATGCTTTTCAGCAGTCAAGTTTCGGGGAAGGAACCTGTGTAAAAATAAAAAATAAAAAGTAAAATAAATAAGAAAAAAAAATTGAAAGCGCCCCCTCCCAACGAACTCGCATGCAGAAGCGAACGCATTCGTAAGTCCCGCCCACATATGCAAACGGTGTTCAAACCACACATGTGAGGTATTGCCATGATCGTTAGAGCGACAGCAATAATTTTAGAACTAGACCTCCTCTGTAACTCAAAACTGGTAACCTGTAGAGATTTTTAAACGTCGCAGATGGAGATTTTTAAGTGCCAATGTTTGTCGCCATTCCACGAGCGGGCGCAATTTTGAAGCATGACATGTTGGGTATTAATTTTGTCTTATTTTTTAACTTGTAAGACCGCTGCGCAAATACGGTGTGACATAAAATGTTGAAACTGCCGCCATTTTATTCTCTAGGGTGTTAGAAAAAAAATATGTTTGGGGGTTCTAAGTCATTTTATAGCAAAAAAAAATGATTTTAACTTGTAAACACTGACTCTCAAAAAGAGGCCTGGTCCTTAAGTGGTAAAAGTGTATATATAGCTAAAACATTTCATTTAATAGAGAAGGTAAGGGTTAACTTTGTGCTTTCTCTGTCTCAGAGAAAGGGAGAGTTTCCTGTAATAACTATTCCAGAAATGCAACAGGAAGTGAGAGGAAATCTCAACACGAGTTTCCAGTAGACAGTTTTAACTGGAGAAAGTGCCTTATTAGGAAGACTTAAGGCCCGTACACACGGTCCGATTGTTGGCCAACAACGGTCGTCCAAGAGCCTGTTGGCCGATAATCTGATCATGTGTACGCACAATTCTACAGCCAATTTTCCAATTGTTGGCCAACAGAAGTTGGACGACGAGACTAGAAAACTTGTGTTGGCCAACAAGGCATTGGCCGATTGTTGGCTCGTGCGTACAGAAGTTGGCCAACAAAAAGTTGGAAGTGCAAACGCGCATGCTCGCAATCCAGGAAGTGTTCAATCGTGTAAACCTGTGTTCATAATTCACAAATCACATTCACCTAAACATCCTCTTCATATGCTCGTAACATGTCACTACGTTCGGCTTTTTTGGCCGATTACATGACTCATGTCAGTATGCTAGACAAAAAGGCCAACAACCAATTTGGACAAAAGTTGGACGTTCAGTTGTCCAACAATCGGCGCGTGTGTACGAGGCTTTATTTACCCTTATTCTGGTGACAGTTGCAAAATGTCTATCTTGATTACAGTAGACACCAGGAGAAACAGGTAGATTAAATATACCCAACAGTGACACAGCAGCATTAAAACCTGACAGAGGTTCTAACTACTCCACATAATCCAACACTAAAAAAATTTTGGTTATCACATTCCCATCAGAAATAAAAAAACATATTTTCTGCCCAATGCCTGTCACCTTTATATTAAAACCATAGAGAAATGATCGTTTTTCCATTTCTGACTCTTCCCTACTTTACTTATACTTTTTATCTTTTTATGGTAAAATGCAATAACTAAAGAGTTTAAAGAAAACGGTTCATAGATTATGTGTGAAGGTACTTTGTGCACTAAGGTTGTCAAGAAGAGAAGGAAGTGGGTGTGTACCTAATTATATACAGTACAAATAACTAGAAGTATTGGTGCATTAAGAAATACCGCGCATAACCACATTGTTCTGGTATTTATAAATGACAGTAAATGTGTGGGATGTAAACGTGATGTCTTATATGCTAACTGAATGTGGAAAATCTTCAGCAATCAGGTAACAGTTGCTAGCATCCCCCTTAGAACAACACATAGATTTAAAAGGAATGTTTTGGGGATTTGTCTTTTTTCAAGTTTATACTGTACAATGTTTAACCTGTTTCATGTGTTTTATATGCACATACACACATACATACAGCCGTTGTATTACAATCAAGAGTGTACCCATGACAATGCAATCTAAGGGCTCCAGTAGAAGTATTTTCCACTTAGAAACTCGGTTTCTGATTGAAAACTTGTATGAAGCAGTGTGAAGGGAGGGGGAGAGAGGTGGAAGGATCACTGCACTGGCTTATTCATTGGAGTTTATTAGCTTCAGCTTCAGCTAATGAGCTCTTTATTAAACAGAGCATAGAGTGAATATAAAACATGTGTACTAAAGCTTAGTGTGCCACCTACTGGATATGTAAAAATAGACTACTCATATTGCAATATGTCTTATGTTCCAGCCTAAAAGGGTTTTTTTCTTTTTCATTTTTTAGTTCTGGTCATAATAAAAACATATCCATAACCAAAACTACTAAACATTACCAGTGTTTCTTTCCCTGCCCAGAAAAATTCAATGTTAATTATGTTTAAAAAATGAATGTGGATGTAAACCCACCACTCGCCCAGTATAAACGAATGGCACAGTATTAATGTATATACAATTGCAAGCCTCCTGTATGTATCCCTACCTTGCAAATGTCACCCCGTTCAGCAGTAGCAGCTCTGTAAAACACTGAAATCAGTGGGTGTTTCTGTTTGCTGGAGCTTGGTGGGTGGAGTTGTGATTTCACAAGACTTCCTACCCACCTCTATACTGAGAGCTGGAGGAGATGGGAGGGGGGAGTGTGAGGCTCTCAATGCTCCGTGTAGAAGATAAGGAAGTGACCTGTCACTCAACACAGATCGTCTCCTTTTTCTCCCTTAGTCGGTCTTTCTCTTACTGAAAAAAGATAAGAGCATTGCTCAGAGTTGGATTAACTCTTCGGGGCAAAACTGGGCACAGATGACAAGATATCCTATCCTGTACAAGGTAGAAGTAAAAAAAATGTTCTGGTTTACATCCACTTTAAATCTGTACTCATGGCAGAAAAAATGAACCTACAGTAATATTGACCAGAACTACCAGCAGCTATCACTGCAGGGGAAGAGTCGCAGTATCATATGTTGCTTACTGTACCTATTTTTACCATCCAGCTGACAGATTGGGGAAATTAGGCTTCTATTAGGTTTTTATTGCAGTCGGTGTGATTGTCCCTCACTTTCTATTCCTTTGGCATCAAAAAAGAAGAGGATTAAAATTGGATTTTCTAGGACAGGAGGCCACAGGTAAAAAAGAGGTTTAAAATGTTCCATATCCTACAAAAGTGTTTTTGTTGGTATTTATCATCAATTCCTGTTCTTTTGATCACTGCTCCTAAAGCAGGAAGTTAGGAATCTATACAATGAGGGCGCATACAGCAGGAAACCCCTACAAGTGATTGCAACTTCATCCCCAATCTAAACAAAATGTAAAAAATAGTTTTACTGGAGTTGACCTTATAGGCACAATTAGCATCATGCTGAACCATCCACTGTATTAACATTATATGTGTGGCAAACTGGTAATATATTGTTTTCACAGCTAGGTTATTAACATATACTTCATGCTATGTACTTCACCACGGAAATCACTGCTCATAGACAGATTCTACAGGGACAGAGAACCTAAGCTCAAAGTATTAACTATCCTTCTTACCTGCAGGAATTTCTTGTCATATCTGTGGATTTTTTACTCATATATATTTTTTTCTCTTTGACAATGTACAGTATATTACCTGCAATGCTGTGGAGCCTCCATGGGAGAGAGATTTTTGCTCTCCATAGCAAACCTATATATGGGTTGGTGGGAGGAGCATTTTCTTTTTACTCTTTAAGTACTTAACCCCTTTAAGTACAGTATACGCTGGTATGGTCACAACATAGACGACCTCCTGATGGTGTGGAGAGGAACAGCAGTGACCTTGTATGAGTTTAATAACTATGTTAATGACAATGCTTTGAACCTCCAGTTTATATGTGATAGTCTTACTAATATAATTCACTTTTTGGACGTTACTCTGGAGAGCAGCGCAGTCACTGGTGAAATTTCTTCCCTTACTTATCGCAAACCATGTTCAGGGAATACTACGCAATATGCCACTAGCTGCCATCTGCTCCACACCATTCAGGCCATAACGGGGGGGGAATAAGCGCCCAGAGGAACTGTTCCACGGACTCTTATTATGAGAGAGAATGTCAAATGATTACCACACAACTTAGACAACGAGGCTTTCCCAACTGGTCCATAGAGAGGGGCAGAAAAATTGCAGATAAAAAAGACAGGTGGACTCTCCTGAATTCAACCAGAAATTCTTCCAGTGGAAGGAAGAGATCACAACAAGTTTCAATGCATGACAGTACAGTCACTTTTGCCACTGGCTTCTCTTCTGAATATAATAGAAAAGTTGATATCATTAGAAAGAACATACCTGTTCTATATTCAGATAAGGATCTCCTACCTATCCTACAGCAAGGATGTAGGTTTGTTAGTGGTAGAGCTCCAACTTCAGGAAGTCTCTTGACCCCCAGCCTTTTTTCCTCTGACACCCATACAACCCCCATCTAGCTTCATACTCCAGGCTCTTTCCCATGTGGCCACATGTCTTGTCGATATTGTCACCTGAATGCTTGTTCCAAAACATTTAAATCTTCAATTACTGCAGAGGAGTTTTCTAAAAAGAGTTATATAAATTGTAACACAACCTATGTGGTCTATGTGGTAGAATGCAAAACATGTTGTTTACATTATGTAGGCTGCACAATGCATCCCCTAAAGAGTAGAATTTCGGAACATCTCTGTGATTCACTGAATCCCAATGTCAAAGCAATTTTAAATATATTGAAGCAATTTAAAGAATGGCACTTGGGAGATATGAGGTTTTTTGGCTTTTATGGGATAGAACGTATACCTCGTGTTGTAAGAGAAAGAGGTCTTCATAGAAGACTGCTAGCCAGAGAGGGCTGGTGGATATTTAGATTACAGACAAGAGTTACACAAGGCCTTAACCATAGGTGGGACCTGGATCTACATCTGAAGTAGTCCACCTCTATCTCTCAGATACAGGTTTGTTTCTTTCTAATGACTGCCATTTGTATTTCTAATTATTTCATATTTAATTTTTTACTCATATTATATGTATTGTTTATTATATACAGTTTGTATATGTTTATAGTAACTGACAGTAATACATTTTCATTCATTAGTTAATGAGGTTAATTTACCTGGTCTGAAGACTGCCCTGCCCACTTCTCTTCATGCACCTGTGGATTTTAGTACTTAAAGTGGTAGTAAACCCTCCTATCATTTTCAGCCAAGGAAGCTGCCATCTTGGCCTCTGTTTAATCTACAACTGCCATGATGCTGCACATGTGATCAGCTATGACACCAGCCATTGGATGGTTTGACAGTATGGTTTAGAGCACAACCAATGGGAGTGTTACATTTCCGGCACATGCCGGAAATGTGACTGGTTTTTAACCTGTTAAATGCATGGGTTTACTACCGCTTTAAAACCTGCTTTCATGTTGTTATTTTATTATGACTAAGGCCTATGTAAGAGGGTTAAACATGTGATAAATTACAGTTATTGATTCCTTTTAATGGATGGATCTAATAAAATCATTTTTTTTTCTCTTTGATTGGATGTTTGAATGCCTGAGTACAGGGGGTATCCAAGCACATGAGTATCTATCTCATCCTGTTTTTTATTAAGGGTTATTTTGGGGTAGCAGCATGATTTCTGGAGATGAATCCAAAAGTACTTTTAGTAATTGTTTAAAAGTACAAACCAAAGGACTAGAGTTGGAGGTCACCATTGCTTATGCAGCTACAGCAAATTTATTTTAAAGTGTGGAAGCGTCTCTATCATTTATTTTATGTTACATCACCTATCAATTATTTTAGCAGATATTTTTACCAAGCACATTGTGTTTTTGTTTTAGCGATCATTATTAGACTGCTTGCCCCATTGTGCTATGGGATCACATGGAAGTCACTTCTGTTTAGCTGTAATTACACAGAGTTTAATCGAACTGCTGCTGAGGTCACTGAGGATTTCCAGTCACTTGGCAATGTAATGTCTAGTCTGAATTTTGATCATGTTTTATTTCGTAGGCATGAAACATTCTGACTCTCACATCAAAGCATGTATGCATACATATGTTAACTAACAAGTTATAATTTTACACATTTCCTGTGAATACTGTAATGTGACAGTTACATAACAAATCAAGCTAATCGATTTCATTTACTAGTTGTATAAATATTTATGTATTATTAATATTATTATTTTTTAGAAGAAATGGTTGCCAAGTGCAGAGCAGATGGCTCTTTATATGGACATAACAAGGCAAGATTCTTAACAGTTTCCCTATTAAGACATTGGTTGCTTTAAGAAACACTGGTGGATGTATGTACGCTTCTGAAGAGTCCCATTCCCAGGGAGAATTTGACAGTTTATAGCAGAGGAATAAAAAATTTAATTTTTCCAAATTCTGTGTTTTCTTGTCCACTGTGATTACCGTAATGGGTTTAAAATTATACAAGTCAGCTCAGATGATTTAGGCTCCATATATGGATGCCTCCTGGAGGGCTCCATTGAGAACTGTTCCAGACTCATCCAATTTGGAGGAGGTCCAGCAGCAGACTTAGAATACACTCTAAGCTGTAGATCTTGTATCAGGCATGCTGAGACCTTTAGGGCCCTTATGTATCATTGTGTTTTTATGAAGAACTGAAACTGCTAGACCTCAGCCATCAATCAGCTTTAGACAGCAGTTTTGCGTGATCTTGGCACCCGTGGTGTTTGTCCAAGCTCTTCTACTGAGTGCTCAGGTCCTCTATGGAGGAACCTTTACCATCGTTTCAAGTATGACAAGCATATGTCAGTGTTTACTGAAACTTGGTTGCCAGAACTATTTATAATTGGTACACAAGCTTTCACACCTCCAACAGTAACTGCATTTTTCCTTTTCCACTGGTCAACAGAATTCTGTCAGGCATAAAATCTAGAGAACTACAGAACATGTAGGCATTTAACTAATTGCTGGGTATATCATTTGGACTGTACTTGGCAAAACCAATTTCTCTTTTACTTTGTAAAATAATTCCCATTAAATCTGAACCCCAGATGAATATAAAAGGCAAAAATGAATGCAATGTATTAATTAATACTTAATTAAAATAATTTCTTTCATGCAGCTAGTGTAAATACTTTAATTAAACTTGATATCTGCCTCCTGTAATCCTCTGTACAGCAGCACTAGAAGTGGGAAAGGGAGGGGCAACACTGGGGGCCAATCAGGTGTGCTGTCTGCAAATGTACTGACAAGGATTGGGCTAAAAGTGGGAGAGATCAAAGTGAGCAGTTAAATGACATCATCAGGCTCCTAGTTTTCCACTGTCTACACAGCAGGTTGTGGGTAGAGGGAGGACCACTGTAATCCTTGGCTGAAATATTGCAAATTAGGTGTAACTTTCTGGACTAGATAGAAAAACAAAAACACTGTCAGGTAAAACAGCACTTTTATATGTATTTCTGTTTTATTTAGCTTCTTACTTGAAATTAAACTTTACCTAATAATTACTGTACATTTGATGCGCATTACACTTTTGGAACATCTGGCAGTTTATATACCTTTTGACTAATTTAGTGTTATTAAATTTTTAAGCAATGGTGATACTTTTGATCTATAATTCACGTCATGTTGCCATAGTTATGAAATGATAGTTATGAATGTTTAGGACTGATCAAGTTGGTATAAGAAATGATTAAATAATAAAATATTAGTCTTAGATCTGGTTCTCTAGCATGGTTCTCCTCTAATAGAATAGAAGAATGGGAGAGACCAAGGAAAAGGAAAGGCATCAAAGAAAAAGGAGACAGAAGATACAATAGGAAGGACAAGAAACAGCCTTACCTACTTTTCATTATGTTATACCACCAGCCCCTTCCATCTGTTGTAGGTATTTTAATTACAAATGCTTCTTGGTTTCAAACTCGCTTTGAATTTGATATTCGACCGTGGGAACAAAAACCCTCCAATTTTTAGAAAGAACATGCTAAAATAAAAGGCACTTCATCCAGGCTGCTACCACTATAATTATTACAATACTGTGACTATAAATTATGGTAATGAAGATCAAACCTCAACTTATTTGCTTTATTTCTGATTAGAAACAGAAATACTATTTTGTATTTCCTTTTAGTTACCAAAGCAACACTGTCCAGGGAAATACTCATTTTTGTCAGTTAACAAATGCAAACATGCAATCAATAAACTGATGGCCAAACAAACTACATGACTGTACAATGTAGCAATGTGCTATGAATGTCCTTGTCATTACACTATTGAGTTGGTTAGATCATTATTTAAATCAATGTTTATGGGGTCACATCAAGAGCATGATAAAGACCCATTTAAACAGCCATGGTATATATTTTACAGTTAACCAGTTACTGGCGGGTATTTATGGTGCAGGCATAATTATTTGAAAAAAATGTAACATCTAGTTCTAATATTGTAAATATTCACAAGGGTACAGTATGGAAATTCAAATTACTGGGAAGAAAAGAAGAAACTCTCTCAGAAAGTAAAAAACTTTTGTTTCATGTAATATATTTAGATATAAACCTCCAACCCTGTCTGTGTCACTGCTGAAGAGATTCGTCCTCTCTATTACTTCTGATGACCATTTTCACCAAAACAGGAAGTATTGAGAAATCCAACATTTTACCACTGTCACCAGAACAACAGAAAGGGGAAATAGGTGACAACTGAATAGTAGGGAATTCTACTCACTTTGTAGAGATGCAAATTAAATACTGTATCTCCTCATGGCCTAAATGAAGAAATGGAGACCAACCACCTAGTTTAATCCTGGAAGCCGTACAAAAAAATATATATATATTTTTGCATATAGAGGTTTATTGCATATACAGCTCAAGTTTTAAATTAATTTTATTCTCAATTTTTTCCAATTTGTTTTTTTAAAAAAAAATGTTATGGTTATTTAGGAAGTACCCCTATGGGGCTGTCAAATTCATCATGCACCCCCCGGTCCGTCAATATATAGGGCCAATTACTCACTGTACATAATTAGAAGTGCATTAGAGTCCCAACGTGCTACCGGGAGATAGCCATGTTCTTATTGCTACTTCCGGGGTCACCAAAACCTAAAGGGTTAACAATTGATAAGTAACTATAAATCACTCCCCTTTCTTGCCTGTCACAGGACTTGAAAAAGTGCCGAAGCACGAAACATGTCGTCACTGTAACAGGCTATCGCATTCAGCCACCCCAGCAATCAGTGCAGGTCTGAGCCAATCACAGTGCACACCCCTCCACGAGGCGACAGCCTTATTCCCACCCACGTCATCACAGCGGGAACAGCCGTGGTGATGAGAAGCAGAGAGAAGCTCACCTCCCACAGAGTGAGAAACAACCATCGGGTCTGCATCACAAGGCAGGTGACATCCACCCTCCCTTCCCCCTTGGAGGGCGCATGGTGACCTCTCCGATCTCTCCCTGACAGGTATCCACCCGCAGGACCAGTGAGTGGCAGTTGTGTTTTCACTTTGTTACAGGGTGCCTGACGTGACGGGTCTAGTGCTGATGTTGACACTGATAGCTCCATAGGAGCACTGCTCATTATTCTTCTTAGTTACTGTTTAACCAGTTTTTTACCCACATTTGGAGTTTTTTGACATCAGGCTTTTTGGTAATTGATGGTCTTATCGCTTCCATTGTTTTAACTGTTACTTATGAGAATAAATGTGACCATTTTTTCCAATGATGAAGCCTTACTGTGTCCTTGGATAATCCGCAGCGCTTGATTATTGCTGCATTTCAGGTTCACTCCCCCAGGAGTTAATACAGAGCAGCAGGGATTATCAGAGGTAATAAACCAACTAACTCAATTGTCTCAGTAAAGTCTACAATTTTGCAAGGAAAGCACCAGATTTTTATGCTAGCTATGTCATCTTTCAAAGAAAAGTCCCCTATCTATTCATGTCTCTGTGCTTTATTTTGCTGAGAAATCACTTTGAAAAAACACACCCTAGCATTTCTGGCTCTGGCCATCTTAACTAAGGGCAGATGATTCATGTAGCATTTACTTCCAGGGATCCATCTGTCCTTGGCTCAGGGATGCAGGAAGAAGGGTGTGCTTAGCTGAGAAAACCCCTACCCCCTCCTGTAGACTGCTGGGATGTATGACATCATTTGCCTAGGTCTGGAAACCAAAAAGTAACTGAAGACATGTAAAGGAAATAGTTTAAAACAAGTAAATATGATATACTTTCCTACCTATTTACTAATGCTAGCAACATAAGGATTAAAATGAGTCAAAGTTGATTAAGAGAGTGAAGTTCCTCTTTAAGAAAATGGGTATTAAGACTTGCTTATCATCTTTTGCACCATAGCAAACTATGCTCCAGCGCTATGCTTGGCCCGCAGACCTGCCATCTAGTGGAGAATTATGGACATCACTTTACAGTAGCAAATTTTACCTGATTAGGGCTTTTTCCCCAAAATAATCTCCAACTCCTAGTTTTTTTATTTCCTGCGGTTCCTGAGACCCTTCCACAGCCTGCGTCACACAAACCTTTAAAGAGAAAGCACAAAACCATCAAAAGAGTATAAAAGAAAGGAGAGTGTTAGTTAAGAAAGTCTCCAATAAATATATATCCTGAGTATTTTACATACACTTTTTTAGTAAGTTCTAGAAGCAAAAACAAAACCCAATATTGGAATATAATTAAAATGGAGCTGTTTGAGTTTACTATTGACACAGTAAAGCTGGTATAAATAAAAGATTTTATTGTGCCCCCCTACATACCAAAACCAGTAAAAAAAGCATGTTAATGGCTAAACAAAGCAACCTACAATGAGACACTTGCAGTAAAATGAGCTGGTGGTTAGCACTTATGCCAAGTTTCAGCTTTGGGTCTGCAATTTGCATTCCAACTGAAACATTAGGTAAATTCTGCTTGTGTTTGTGTTGGTTTCCTTTAGAGCCTCTGAATTTGCTCAATTTGTAACATACCGTTAGATTAACCTATTCACCTCTAGTGACTGTGTGACTTTGGTAGGTGTATTAGATTGTAGCATCTGTTGGGCAACAGGACCTATGGCTCTATGGACTTCTTACATTGCTGTGTAATATATTGCTGCTGTGTAAATACAGAAATAAGACAAATAAATGCCAACAACTATTCACTTAGCGCAAGCTTCAAGGTTCACAAACATCCATGTTTTTTAGGATGTTTGAAAATAATACATTCAGTAAGGTTTAACTGACAGATCAGTACCATTGCTTTATTCCAAAATTCTGAACTGTGTGAAGCCCTTAAATCTATTATTTGTCAGGAGTTCTTTAAAAACACTGAATAAGTGCAGATCTTTTAGTTCTTTACAATAAGCCTCTGAATAGCAGTTTGATTGCAAGGCAGAAACCTAAATGAATGCTGCTGATGACACTGAGTCAGCCCACTGGACAGAGGCTACGCACAGATCTCTGGTGTTACTGGAAAGCTCAGGTAGACATGTTCAAAAAGACCATTAACCAGTAATTTAGCTTGATTGCGCACTGTGAAAGAAGAAAGGTTGTTTTTGCTTCTTTAATGAACAGATTTTAAATTTAAACATTAAAAATTTGCTAGATGAGTCAAGAGCATATTGTTTGCAAGGGATCCCATGGTACTACTCACACGTCTGTTCGTGCCTACTAGAATCTATTATTTTAATTTACAAAACCTCATCAGATACAACCCGACTCTTAACTGTTTAAATGAAGAACTGGCAAATCATTGGCAAGTGTGCAAGCCAACCACATTTAATTTCTGTCAACACCAGAAGGGGCTATGTAACTATATGAGCAGTTTATAACGTTTGCTCCAATTCCCATGGTTGCCAACAAAGGAGATTGCTTTCTCATCCATTGTAATGATGTGCACAGCCAGGGCAGTCTTTTTGTAAACAAGCAGCAACTCTCACAAATGGCATCATGTTGCTTCTGAATCCAGAGCATTTAGATTCACATGAAAAACTTCCAATTTATACTGAAGTTTATACAAATTACGCACTGCAACAATACATATTTAACATTGCAATTGGATAAAACCTTTTCATTTTTTCTTTTTATCAAACTAGAAGGTTTCCCTTCACTTCCAGTGACAAGCATAAAACTCTAGATTTCCACTTGACAATGAAATTTCCCATTGACAAAATGTCACCAAGACAAGCCAAAAAGTTACATGTTTTATTATTACCAGAAGAGACACAGATCACAAATAAATAAATACATAAATAAATATGAAGGTTAACCTTAGCTTCTTGTTCCATTGACAACCATAAAACTCTAGATTTCCACCAGACAATGACACTTTCCATTGACAAGATTTCACCCCCCCCCCCCCCCAAGAATAAAGCTTCAACTCGTCCCTACTCCATTCAACACTAAAAAAGAGCTTTGGCTAGAGATACTGTCAGGAAGGCACTAGCCATTGTACAGATGAAGCCTGAAAACGTACATGTGTACGTAGGCACAGATGTGCAGGTGCCCGTCTTTCTGTGCATAACCATGCGCTAAAGTTGCCACTAAATGGACTATTCAAACTGCAGCAGTTCTATTAGCCAGTGCTGCCCGATCTACAGTTATTACCCCTTTCCATGTATCTGTTCCTGTGTTGTCTTCTGTTATTGACCCGGCTTGCTCTGACCTTGCTTGAACACTACCTGCCCTGACCTTGGCCTGTCCCTGCATTTGCTCTGCCCCCTGCTCATCGGGTTGATTCTACATTGCTGACTTTTGCTTGTAACCTGACCATGCTCTGCCTGCCATTCATGCCTGTATCTTACTGTCTGTTGCTGACCTGGCTCGGCTGACCTTGCATCCAGTTATCCACCTGTCCTGCTCTGCATGCTACCTGGTCCCTGATGGTCCTTCATCTGCTGAGTGCTGCCAATTTTTCTGCATATTCTATCTGCCAGCTACCTGTCAAGCACCTGCTGCCTGCTGTCTGCCCAATTCTTGGTCTGCTGTCTCTGCTGCCATCTGCTATTTCAGCGATCTGACTTGTCTCTGGTGACACACCTGCAACCCACTACCATGGCAGACGGAAAATTGTATATGCACTTATACGTTGCCACGCTCTCGCGGCCACTGTTGCAACATCAGTGGTCCCAGAGCCGGGGCTGTAACAGAGGTCTTCCTCTATACGTCAGGCTCTGTCACAAGGTACGAGACAGATACACTTTAAAGATTATTAGTTGTACTTGTAAATCACTTAAGCTGACCAGCAGTGATTAACTGAATTTCAGTCCATGTGTGTCCATCCCTACTCGACAAAAGCTGCAGTGGCTGATCAGTTTATTCTGACAATAGCGGGTCCCACTGTGAGAATATAATATCCTACCTTTTTTTCAGCCCACTGGCTCAATGAAAACAGAACATAACAGTGTATGGACAGCTTTGTGCTCTGATAATATATCCAAGAAGTTTAAAGCCCAACTCCAGGAATTCTGAAATTCCTCCTCATAGTGGGGCTGCGCCTGCACTGATAGGGTTAGCTGCTTGTTTAGGTCTGGGAGAGAGTAAAAGCACTTTTACTTAACCAATTCTCTACTCCTCCAGCAGATGGAGCTTCTCTATGCTCTGGCAGTGGACTGTCCATCAAAGTCTTCCTGTCCTGGGAAAGAAGCTACAGGAACTGGTCTACCAGGACAAAGGAGTGGATGATTGGGTAACCCTTGCAGTTGGGGTGCAGCCCCACGCAAGGAAGAATTTTTCCCGAAGATGGGCTTAAGCAGAGTTCTGCCTGGGTGAAAATAAATTAAAAGTCATCCTTACTAAGGGAAACAGGAAGTGAAGCCTCCCGGCTTCACAACCTGTTTCCTACTGAGCATGCGCTTACTGAATGGTCCCTGCTGTCTTCTGGGACTTGTGTGTCTCCCAGAAGGCAGTGGGGGGAATGAGGAGGGCCGGACATTGAGTAAATCATCGAACAAGATTGCACCGATCTTTCCCCAGAAGTGGGAGCCGATACCTGGTTTTGACAGGTACCCCCTCCCCCCCAAAAGGTGCCAACTGTGGGGGGAGGAATCAGATCCACAGAAGTTCCATTTTTGGGTGGAATTCCACTTTAAGCAGCTTTGCCAATACAATCTTTTACTTTTACTCTTTGACTTTTTTTTCTTGTGCTTTGAGTGCTTTCCAGCTAACTTTAAGCATTGTTTTATTTACATTCGATTTGATTAATTTTCTTCTCATTTACATACTGCACTGCACCCATATAATTAATTGGGGAACATATTTTAACTTGCCTGCTTAAAGCACTGCTAATCCCCATTGATATGATTCCAGACAACCTACTTTGCAGAGAAGAATGTACACCTAGAACAGTGGTTCTCAACTCCTGTCCTCAGGACCCACCAACGGGCCAGACTTTAAGTATTGCCTTGGGGAGATGCAGACTAGAATACTGTAATCACTGAGCAGCAAATTATATCACCTGTGTGATGTATTTCAGTTATCCTGCAAACCTGGCCTATTAGTGGGTCCTGAAGACAGGAGTTGAGAACCACTGACCTAGAAGGATTCCTATCCCTAATCTCATTTCTTCTCTGAGACTTGCTACTCTCTACACTGCGCACAGAATAATGTAGGTCACTGCATATATACTGGATGTAAACAAATCAATATTTACTCAGGACAGCTCACAGCATAGGGAAATAAAAGAGCATTTCTAAGTTATATTGGATAAGAGGTTACATGTGGATGTATTAACCACTTTAGTACTAGCACCTCTTTACCCCCTTATAGACTATAACAATCTACACAAATCAGTTATGGACCTGTTGATTTGCCAAAAAAAAAAAATGTTCTTTAGTATACCAACGGTATTTGGGGGTCATCAAGGTTTTTTTTTGGTGTTGTCTCTAAGAAATATTTATTTTTGTGTTTTTTTCATGTATTTTATTAAGCTTTAGATAAAAATAGAAAATAGTATGTTTTTTTGTGGCTGAGGGTTGGGTGGGAAGAGAAGTTTATTTTTTAATGTTGTTGGTGGAGAAAAAAGGGTACTGTATTCCCGTCTTAGTTGTGTGTGGTTGTTGAGTTAGTAAGTTGGTGGCTTTAAAATGCCATTAATAGTTTTTGAAAGCAGATTCTGGGGCTAGGAACCAGCAACTTGATACAAGAGAGGTAAGTATTAGCTCGAAGGCTGGATTCACACCAATCCAGTGCGAATTCCAGCTTTGTTTTCCCTGTGAAGAGAAAAAGGAGCTGTTCAGAATTTCCTCTCCATTCTAGCTGTGGATCAGCTGACCTGGGGGGGGGGGTGTAGTGAGGAGGGGGGGGGGGGAGAATCCCTGTTCTCAATGGAACACATCTGCTAATCAGATGCGTTACCATTTAAGATAATGTGCCTGGAATTCGCACCATACTGCCTAGAAAACGCACATGTTTTCTGTGCAATGCGGAGTGCGGATGCCACGCACATATGTGAACCAGGCACATTGAGATGAACCTGTTTTTAAATGTCCTTTGAATTGGATGCAGTGTAAGCCGCATCCAATTTGCATAGGTGTGAACCCAGCCTAAAGGGAGGTAAAAGGGAGGGAGGGTTTAAAGGGAGCTTAAAGTGGAGTTTCTCCTCTCCAAAAATAAAAGTCAGCAGCTACACATACTGTAGGCTGTGGGTGCTGCTGCCACCATTGATGGTAAGGGATCCCGGCAGTGAAGCCTTGTGGTTTCACAGCTGGGTCCCTACTGCGCATGTGTGAAGCATGCTGTGCTCTCTTACTGGCCCGGCAACAGGGGAAGTAGGAGGGAGGAGGAGGGGATCAGACTTTTGATGTACCTCGCCGCGACGAGGTCCAACGGAAGTGGGGACAGGGCACCTGTCAAAAACAGGTACCCGCTCCCCCCTAAAAGGTGGCAAATGTGGCACCGGAGGGTGGGGGGGGGGGAATCAGATAAGCCGAAGTTCCACTTTTGGTTGAACCTCCGCTTTAATCTGTAGCATTGTGTTATGAACAGATAACTACAAGTACTGATCTCTCAGTGCTGAAAGTTAACACATCACCTAGTCTAAACTTAGAAGTTAAAGATAAGTGCTATTTTGATATGAATGTCTGATTAGCTTAATCTGGCCATAGGTGTAAATAAATGCAGCACAAGTATAAATAAAGAATCAAGTAAATAGAGGCGCATGCATGGCTTTCCAAGATCGCAGACATAAAGTGAGTGAGTTCCGGTCCCGTTCTACTCTCCGTGACCCCCGCTAAGCGACACAAGCCTCTTACAGCTCCGGGGGTGAGTGAGTCCTCTGGGCATCCCATGGTGAAAATTGGCTATCAAAAGCCATATCCCCAGTCCCTCTCCAAGCCGCGGCCTATTCCCACCATGATGTGGTTCCTGACCAGGCCTACATCCCTGGTCTCAATTACACAGGAAGACCCGGTTGAACATATCTAAGTACTTATGGCTGAGTCCTCTTCTCAAACGACCCCCCACGTTCTGAGGACCTCCCCATCTCACTCATTATTAACCCCTGAGATTTTGGATGAAAAGCTACAGACTTTATTACTTCAGCTAACATGCAACATATCTCAGGAAGTGGGGAAGCTATCTCAGGAACCCCCTGCTGGGGCCAGGCTGAGAGAAGCCCCCATCCTAGCAACTCGCAACCATACTCACATTGAGGGAAATAAAATTCAGATCTTTAATGATCTCTCTCCTATCACCTTGGTAAAAAGGAGCAATCTGCAGACTATCACCCCACATCTACAGTTCCACAAAATTCCTTACTGTTGTGGTCTCCCATTTCATCTGAGTGTCACGAAAGATGGTACACAGCATGTGCTGGGAGATTTGCATGATGGTGAAGCTTTCCTCAAGGGCCTAGGCCTCTATCTAGTTCAATTGAGGAGTGGGACGGAATTGTTTGACCGGTTGTCTTCTGGAGTCTCCATGTGTCCCCACATGCCCTGTGACCCTGGCCCAGGGCTCCTGAGACACAGTTGTATGTCAGGTCTACAAATGTTGGTTTAGTATTTTCTTTTTTTTCTTATGCCAACATGGACCTTTGGTTGTTATGCTAATGACTACTCAATGAGACAATTTTTTTCAATTTTTTCCTATAATTTTTTTTTGTTTTAGTGCTCTACATGTTACTATGACTTTACCGTCTTTGTTCACACCAAAGGGGTATTTTCTTCTATACAATGCTTACATGTGCATAATGCTTATGACTGGTGATGGCTTTAAAAAAAATTCTTACAATGTTAAAGGTTTGAACTCTATTAAGAAGCATTGGCTAGCTTTGAAGAAGTTTAAGGCTTCTGGGGCGAATGTGATTTTGATCCAGGAGACACACTTCCGTCCAGGAGGCTCCTTTAAATTCGCCTCTAGGTATTTCTCCCACTCCTACATAGCATCCGACTCATCCGGCAAGGCATGGGTAGCGTTTTTTAAGCGCGCCTGTCCTCTCTGGATTAAGTCCACTCGTCTAGACCCTCATGGTCGCTATGTGATTTTGGAATGTGAATTTATGTCCTCTACTCTTACACTAATGAATGTCTATGCCCCCAATTCCGGTCAGATAAAATTTCTCACTGATGTATTTGAGGTGTTACAACAATACTCGCATCCTTTTACAATTATCGGTGGGGACTTTAGTGTAGCTTTCTCTCCCTCCAAAGATAGAAGATCTTTGTTCCACACCAATCTCCCCTCCCAGACACAGACTTTAGCCACTTCCCTTTGGAAATTGATTCGTTCTCATCACCTATTTGATTCTTGGAGAATCAAACATCCTACTCGTAAACAGTTTTCATTCTATTCCCCTCCACACAAGATGTTTTCTAGGTTGGATTATATTTTTGTTTCAGGCACTCTTTTGAATAGCAGGTGTCTTTTGAACTGGGTTCAATAACCTGGTCTGATCATTATCCCTAGAGCTTTCACTTTTCAAAGCAGTTCCTAAAACTTGCCAGTGGAGACTAAATAAATCCCTTCTAAACCACCTTTTTAGACCCTAACTGAATTTTTTCAGCTTAATACTGGCTTAATGGTGGGGATGTCTACCCTATGGGAGGCTCACAAGGCCTTCTTTCGAGGACAATGTATATCAGAGGGATCTCACTTAAAAAGGAATGCAGCAGCCCAAAAAAATATCCCTTTTAACTAAACTACGCTCTGCAGAACGCCTCCTCGTGTCCTTTACGCTGGTGCGCCTCTGGGTGGTGACTTTTTTGCGTGTACAACTCGGATCCATAGCTATGTTCGCTACTGCTAAGTCTCTACTCTAGGCAAAACAAAAGTTCTGTGAATACTCTAATAAGCCCCATAGAATGCTGGTTTCCCAACTCAATCCACGCCCCTTTCATTCATACCCTGATTTTTTATTACATCCTAATGGTAAACCTACCTACTGTCCCCAGTCTATGGCTGGGGTGTTTGGAGACTTTTATAATAAACTTTAGAATTGTTTAACCCCACCCCTTCACCCACCCTTTAACCAAGAGAAATTTGACCATTTCCTAGCGGACATTCATTTACCGAGGTTATCTACTTAAGATATGCAAAGACTGAATGCACCTTTTACAGAAGAGGAACTTTCTTCTACTTTTAAGTTGCTCCCTAATCATAAATCCCCAGGCCCTGACGGGCTTCCCTATTCACACTTTAAAGCTTACCTCCATATCTTAGCTTCTCATATGTTATCTCTTTTTAACTCCCTACTTGCAGGCCAAACGCCCCATTCCTCCACACATCTTTTATTTCAGTAATACCAAAACCGGGCAAAGATCCCTCCCTCCCAAACAATTATAGACCGATAGCTCTCTTGAACTTGGACTATAAGATTTTTATGAAAATACATAACACCTTGGATTGAGAGTAACTTGGTTTGAGAGTGTTTTGCAAGACAAGCAAAATTTTTTAATACATTTTGACTTGATATACAAGAGATGTCTTGATACAAGAGTAGCTGCACATCACAACAGAGTATAAAAGAGAAGAGAGGTGCCTCTAAGTGTAGCAATATGGTTACATTTTATGAAGGTACAATATTTAGCAACACACGGTTGATTATGAAAACAGGCACATTTAAGTATGCAGGCATCTGGGGTAAAGCTGTCCACATAGACCATCCTACGCACCGATATCGACGTCATCCATTACACGCTGAGCTCCACAAGTGCTTCAAGCCTCGCTTTTATATTGCTCTTCTGCAGGGTAGTCTTCCAGGTCACGATTGCAGACTGACAGCGGCGAGAGCCGGTGGTGTGGAGGACAGTCTATGTCAGTGTTTCTCAATTCCAGTCCTCAAGGCGCACCAACAGGTCATGTTTTCAGGATTTCCCTCAGATGAAACAGCTGTGGTAATTACTAAGGCAGTGAAATTGATCAAATCACCTGTGCAAAATAATGGAGAGCCTGAAAGCATGACCTGTTGGTGCACTGTGAGGACTAGAATTTAGAAACACTGATCTATGTGGACAGCTTTACCCAGGGTGCCTGTATACTTAGATGTGCCTCTTCAAGCACGTGAGTTGCTAAATGTTGTACTGTCATTAAATATAACCATATTGCTGCACTTAGAGGCACCTCTCTTCTCTGTAGCTCCTGCTAGATTTAGCTTCTAATCCCCATTTGTGTATAGGCATTTATGGTTGCACAACCTATCACATTGCTATAATCTTTTATATGGACTATAAACTGAAAGACTTATGAATAAATGGTTGTGGAACGAATCAACTGAGTTTCCATTATTTCTTATGGGGAAATTCGCTTTGATATAAGAGTGCTTTGGATTACAAGCATGTTTCCAGAACGAATTATGCTCGCAATACATTACTGTACTTGCTAATCATTTGTCCCAAATGCTATCCAAACTGATTGACAGGGACCAGGTGGGTTTTGTCCCGGCCAGACATGCAGGAGGCAATACTAGACATACCATTGACCTTATAGATATGTTAAACAGAGTACATCGCCCTTCACTAATCCTCAGTTTAGATGCCCAGAAAGCATTTGACCAGTTAAGTTGGCCATATATGTTTGCTACTTTATCTCGTTTTGGATTTAGGGGTCCTTTTATCTCTGCTCTGGAGGCCCTCTACTCTAACACTTCTGCCCAAGTTCGGACATGTTAAAATGGTGGAATCTGTACCCTATTTCATGGCTGGGTAGGATTTTATGTCCTCAAGATGTCTATCATGCCTAAACTGCCATACTTCTTTGAAACGTTGCCAGTCTCTGTGCCCATGTCTCAGTTAAAGCTTCTTAAAAGATGGTTTCTAACTTTTATATGGGGTAACAAGGCACATCGGGTAACAAGCTCTGTGGTCTTCTCTCGTAAGCACTGTGGTGGCTTAGGGGCACCTGATGTTCATAAATACTATTTCGCTTCCCACCTTCGGTCAGTCTTGTCCTGGACTTCCCAGGCAGATGGTCGGAAATTGAAATGGGATCACTAGACTCATCCCTGCTTTCTACTTTGGTTCCCCTCTTTATACCATGATTCCAAAATGCAGGGATTATGTCTGTCTCCTATGCTTTTTATTTTGAAGATTTGGCATACCTGCGTCACTAGGTTCTCTCTCTCTTCGCCACGCCCCCTATGTCCAATATACTCTACAATCCAGTTATCCCAGATAGCTTATCATTTGCCGATGCTGGTTTGTTTCAACTACGCCAATTTGTTCACCCTGTCACCCGCAGATTTCATACATTTAAAGATCTCCGACTAAATACCATATGTTTTATTTCTATCTCCAAATTAAGCATTATCACTCCACATGTCTCCTTCTCTTATTGTATCTAAGCCTATTGCCTTTGAACTTATTTGCACTCAAGGCCCCCACTAGATGCATTTGATCTCCTCTATTTATAAATGACTTCGGGTACCACCCCAATTTCCGTAGATCATCATGCTTATATGCATAAGTGGTCTTCTATTCTTCAAAGCCCATCACTCCTCCCTGCTGGAATAAAATATGGACTTCTGTTTCTAAAATATCCAGATGTGTGGCGCAGAGAGACAGCTTATAAAATCCTTAAGTTCTGGTACAGAACCCCTTAAGTGTTACATTGTCAAGATCATTCTCTATCTCCCTTATGTTGGGGGTGCGGTAAAGATAGAGGTACCAACCTCCATATCTTCTTGCAATGTGAGATTATTGTGCCTTATTGATCTATGGTAATATCCCTGATCCAGCAGGTGCTCGATCACTCTCTCTTGATGGTTCCACTTCCTTCTCTTGGGCCTCCCTTTCCCTGGTATTGGTAAATCTATGAATAGGTTTGTCTCTTTTATTTTATTGGCAGCCAAAATAACTATCCCATTACTACTGTTATCCACTGACCCTGCCTCTTCCCCCATCAGGCCATATTTTTGAAGGTACTTTTTGAAATACCTAGAATGGAATATATGACAGCTCAGGTGGGAGATGTGGTAACCCAGTTTAATAAGATATGGGATCCTTGGGACTCCTCTGAATTTGGTACCCCATCTGGTCCTGAATGAGCAAGACAGATGGGAAACATAAATCCTAAGTTTCTTCTTGGACCTATATGCTCTCTTTTTGAACTTTCTATTTTGACCCCCGGTGTGTTATACATACAGAATTATAGCATGTATCACAATTATATTTTATTTTCTTTTGTTTCTGTCCTTTTATTTATTTTTCCTTTACTTTTGAAAATGATATCTGTTACAATTTATAATTGCAGTGAAACCCACTTTAACTGATGCTTCCCCTTTTGGTACTGTTTCCACTAGTGATGTTTTATTTATATGATTACATTTTTATATTCTGACAAAACCTTAATAAAAACACAATTAAAAAAAAAAATTAAGTAAATAATAGTCAACGGTGTAGTCAAAATTGTCCTTTAAAACATTGACAGATAATACAGTTCATAAGGAAACAAAGGTGATCAGCAATGTGGGAGCCTGCACTGTGGTGTTCTTGCCTCCACCAAACATAAAGAGTGCAAACTCACCAGAACCAATTGCTGTCTAGCATATAGAACAGCAAAACTCATTCATTACTTTCTGTTCCTTCTGTCAAGGGGTATATAAAGCATTCACTGGATATGAATATTCTTCTGACTTTAAACATGGACATCAGAGGGAAAACTCATTCACATCCATCCAGACAGTGAATCACCAATACCAGAGAAAAAAGGCTTATAGTGTAGTATTTATTTCCAACAAGAGATGCAAAAAGTATAAAACCATTAAAAACACACAGTAGTCTGCAAAATTAAAATGCTATGACATATGCTGCTTGGTCACACCAACTTACATCTAATGCCACCAAACTACAGAACGAATGGCGGCTGGACCTCAGGCGTATCACAGTAGTTCATAACATTCTCATATGTATAGTCAGAATAAATGCAGGTAATAAACAACTTACATCAGGTGCCACCACCCTGAGACAGAATGGTGGCTGGACCTCGGGCATGTAAGATAGAGCTTAACGGCCGTTTCGCACCACGTGTATCATCAGGAGCATTCCTTGTGACCCAGCAGCATATGTCATAGCATTTTAATTTTGGCAGACTACTGTGTGTTTTTTATGGTTTTATACACTTTTAATCTCTTGTTGGAAATAAATACTACACTATAAGCCTTTTTTCTCTGATATTAGTGATTCACTATTCGGATGATGCAAATGAGTTTTCCCGCTGATGTGCATGTCTAAAGTCAGAAGAATATTCATATCCAGTAAATGCTGTATACACCCCTTGAGAGGAAGAACAAAAAGTAATGAAATTAATTAACGAATTTTGCTATTCTATATGCTAGACAGCAATTGGTTCTGGTGAGTTTGCGCTCTATATATTTGGTGGAGGCAAGAACGCCAAGGTGGAGGTTCTCACATTGCTGATCAGCTTTGTTTTCTTTATTATCTGTCAACGTTTTAAAGGACAATTTTTTCTTGCACTGTGCAACACTACGTCACTTCAGTTTTTGACTACATCATTGATTATTATTCACTT
Organism: Glandirana rugosa; assembly: GCA_018402905.1. Taxonomy (NCBI): domain Eukaryota; kingdom Metazoa; phylum Chordata; class Amphibia; order Anura; family Ranidae; genus Glandirana; species Glandirana rugosa. Next base: position 626,981 of record BLSH010216864.1, on the reverse strand, counting down.
GATTCTTTATTTATACTTTTTTGATACATATGTGGGATAATTTTAATTATTTGAGCTCTGACTTTATTTACACCCATTATTTAGTGTCTGTATATCTACATGTATTGCACACTGCCACAGATTGGCCAGCTTAGCGCTGACACACAATTTTTTGCAGTTTCTTAGTTTAATCTGGTCATACACCTTAAAATCTGATCACACAAAGTCTGTGCAATATCCTTTTCATTCACCAACAACTATGTAATACGATGGCCTATATGAACAGTCCATTCAATGTATACCCACTCAAATCAGAACAGTAGATCTAAAGAACATTGTACCAGCAGATTGTAATGTGTATGATCAGTTTAAGAAAATCTTCTTGCAAGATCTTTTATACATTAATGCCAACAGAAAAAAATGCTTTATAGGAAAAACAGTTGAGTCCATTTTTCATCCGGTAAATATTTCTGTACACTCTTCTTTAGATTTACCAACATCTATGTGGTACATATAATTAATCCAGTGTACAGGGTGGGCCATTTATATGGATACACCTTAATAAAATGGGAATGGTTGGTGATATTAACTTCCTGTTTGTGGCACATTAGTATATGTGAGGGGGGAAACTTTTCAAGATGGGTGGTGACCATGGCGGCCATTTTGAAGTCGGCCATTTTGAATCCAACTTTTGTTTTTTCAATAGGAAGAGGGTCATGTGACACATCAAACTTATTGGGAATTTCACAAGAAAAACAATGGTGTGCTTGGTTTTAATGTAACTTTATTCTTTCATGAGTTATTTACACGTTTCTGACCGCTTATAAAATGTGTTTAATGTGCTGCCCATTGTGTTGGATTGTCAATGCAACCATCTTCTCCCACTCTTCACACACTGATAGCAACACCGCAGGAGAAATGCTAGCACAGGCTTCCAGTATCTGTAGTTTCAGGTGCTGCACATCTCGTATCTTCACAGCATATGGTTTTTTTATGGTTTTTATGGTCAGTAAAAACCAATACCGGGTGAGCTGCTCCTTCCAGGAGGTACCGCCATTCCTCCAAAGCTGACTTGATGGCCAGCAATTCCCTATCACTGACATCATCGTTCCAGCAAGATGGTGCACCACCACATTATGGGTGTCAGGTCCGAGCATTCCTAGATGAACAGTTTCCTGGAAAGTGGATTGGTCGCCGTGGGCCAGATGAATGGCCCCCAAGGTCTCCCGATCTGACCCCCTTAGACTTTTATCTTTGGGGTCATCTGAAGGCAATTGTCTATGCTGTGAAGATACGAGATGTGCAGCACCTGAAACTACGGATACTGGAAGCCATTTCTCCTGCGGTGTTGCTATCAGTGTGTGAAGAGTGGGAGAAGAGGGTTGCATTGACAATCCAGCACATTGAACACATTTTATAAGTGGTCAGAAACTTGTAAATAACTCATGAAAGAATAAAGTTACGTTAAAACCAAGCACACCATTGTTTTTCTTGTGAAGTTCCCAGTAAGTTTGATGTGTCACATGACCCTCTTCCTATTGAAAAAACAAAAGTTGGATTCAAAATGGCCGACTTCAAAATGGCCGCCATGGTCACCACCCATCTTGAAAAGTTTCCCCCCCCACATATACTAATGTGCCACAAACAGGAAGTTAATATCATCAACCATTCCCATGTTATTAAGGTGTATCCATATAAATGGCCCACCCTGTATATTAATTAAGATGTGTCCTTTACACATGTAAATTAGATTGTTCAATCAGCCTGTAATATGCATTTCATGTACCTGATGTTTTTTTTTGGCAAAGAAAACATTAGTATCTATATAGCAATCTTTCATATGAAATATTGGTCACAAGTCTGGTGAGTGTGGTTTTCTAGTTCTTTATATTACATTTCTATTTTTCTATGAGGGGAGTGGGATGCCCAAAACCCAAGCATGAAATGTTTGTCCTGGGTATCTAAAGTTTGAAAATGATCGTGCTGAAGAGTTTAATAAAAGGGGGTACAATTTGGTATTTTTCAATACTCCCAACAGATGCTCAAGCATCAGATAACAGAGTGAAAATGGGATGAGAGGAGAAGGAAAATGCTGCATTGATGTGTACAGAAAGTTCTGAGAACACACAACTGCTAAAAAAAAGGGAAACGCAGTTATGGCCTGCTGGACCCAAAGACAGCTCCACACTCTACACCTCCACATAGCTAATGCCTCAAGTGTCATTTCAATCTGTCATCAGAGATATTCAATAGAATATAATGTCCTTTTTACTTTGCAATTGAAATAACAAAAGAATCAAATCAGTCAGATTCTAGAAATGTCTGCAGATCCAGGGAAATTACAACATTAGGCATTTGACGACATATAAACAGGTTTGTATGCACTTTTAATACAAGTTCTTTCCTATAGACCTGCAAGGGCTGTCAGCAGATGTATAGGAACAGTGTCACTGCTCTCAGGGAATGGGGTCAGACTTGTGTGCGCAAACATGGCCACTGCTCTCATTCCTGATGCGGAGATGGGTGGAGGTAGGAGTAAATGCTGCTGGCACTGGTCCTATTAGGGAAAAATGTAGACGGAGGTAGGTTTACTAACCTACATGACTATCACCGGCTGGCAGGGTAAGGAGCTTCCTATAGACATATTATCATCACCAGATCCAGCTTAAATGCAATTTACAAGGTTGGTTCAGCTGCTCTAGCCTAGAATATGAATTTGTTAATCATACATTTTGTTACCCTTTAAGGAGATGCACAATTTGATGCTAAGATATAGGGCTGCAATACACTCTATGCAAGCTGCAAATAGGTCATTGGGACCCCGTACATTTGTTAAGTCCCCCTCCACATATCCTGGTCTGTATGGTGCTTGTGGAGTATTTATGTCAGCTTTTGCTTCCTAGCATCCACAAGTGGCGGGCACCACTCCGGGATGGCTGTAGGCAGCTAGGTTTGTGCCAGGATAGCCAATAATTTGCAATGAACTAACTTTGGCACACACCACCATCCATCCTAAGGCTTATGTAACTGCTATGCTGGTCCTGAACAGTAGGGGTAGAAGGAAACTTGCTCATTGATGGTCAGGGTCCCATTGACTAATTATCAAGTCACATTTGGTCTAGTGTAGCTCTGCATTTTAACTTGTCCATTGTTTAAAAAGTAAGCCATGAGCAATCATACAACTTTAACATGAGGGATGGGCAAGATAAAATGTGCCCTGGCAACAGGATAAATTAGATAAATTTTATATATCCAAGATGACTTTGTGTCTGCATTGAGGTATTTTATGACAAACTATGATTAATTAAACATAGAAACCAATTGAGCATCACATTGATTTCTTAACCACCTAGGAGATCAACAGCATACAGACTCAATTGGCTTAATACTTTCTGCCTATCTATCTTACCCAGATTTACACCGAGCCAGCAGTAGAAGAGTAAAAGGAAAACAGAGACAAGGTGGGTCAAGCTATTCTCATGAGACACTTTGTTTCCAAGTAATTAGCTCCTACCTTTCCTTTAGCGATAATAAAAAATGTGTTGCCCTCTTCTCCTTCTCTGATGATATAATCCCCTTTGTCATAGAAGTCCTGTGGAACAAGAATGGAAAGGTTTGATTCAAAAAGCTGCAATGATGCACAATGTGTGGGAGATAATCAGTGAAATGTATCATCCTTAATTGTGATTATACTGAAGACCTTTTGCCCGAGACTGTCCAGCATCAGAGTTCTTGGCACAAACTCTTTAGTGATTATTAGGTGTCATGCCTTAACCAATCACTGAATGCAATAATTATCTTGATTACAATTCTGAGATTAAGCAAAGGAAAAATGACAAAATGCAGATAAGAGAACAGAGATGAATAGGTGAATGCGGGAAGGGACCTGACTTTACTCCTCCTCCTCTCAGAAAAATAATCCAGACAATTTACAAATTAACTATCTCAGTTGCTTAACACAGTACTAAATAAAAAAAAAGACAAAAATGTAATATATTTCAGTTTACCAATATTTAAAGTGTTACTAAACCCAGGACCTTGCATTCACTATATCTGGTCTCCCACAGTACACAGAACAAGGAAATGCAATCATCTTGGTAAATATAAACTGCTAAATACCTTTTCTCATCAGCAGTATATAGCAGTCTTGTGACTTCTATCATTGCCTGGTTAAAGCTTGTAGGGGGAGTTTTCATACTGCATAGGCTATCCTATCAGGATACAGGACCCCTAATCCTCTGTCTGGACAGTGCTGATTGGCCCTGTGCTGATCACATGCACTCTCTAGCAATACACACCAAACTGAGCATGTGCAGCCTGACTGCAAAGGCTCTGTGTTATCTGGACCTGTTTTAGAGTCAGTGGAAGAAGAGGAGGATCTGTGCATACAGGCTTAAACAACTTTTTTACACAATGCATATGATTAACCCCTTAGGTTCTACAGTCAGTATAAAAAGCATGCTTTACTGCATATGCAGACTGATTTTACTGTTGTGGGTTTAATAAAACTTTAAATGTGGCTGAATTTAGATTTGTTTCCTTTATTTTCACCTGGCGATTCAGCCAGTAACACACTTATTTGTGGTGTCTACACTCCACTGCAGGGGCAACAGATACACCTTTGAACAGCAGCATTGTCAATCTGGGGAGAGGGTTGAATTAGAACTCCAGCTAACACTTAACAGTTACAGCAACAGTTGTTTTTCCATTTGGGAGAAATGTTTTACATAACACAATAAAAATTGACCATTGCAAGAACCTCCATCAATATTGAACTCTAAGATCTTGTTTACACTTGTGTTTGGGGGGACATTAAAAATGCACAGCTGAGCTACTTTTTTAATGCCCCCAACCTCTCCCCCCTTTTCCACAAAAGCTGTTTTATTCCGCATCTATTTTACTTCATACCTGGGGTTTATATTTATGGTCTGGTGGGATTGCACAGACATCTATATAAACATATACTTACTTGTTTTTTTACATTTTCTGGCAGCGCAGTACATGGGGCCTGCGCAGTCCTTGTATGCTTGTGATTCAGCCCCTGGGATAGTTGGCTCTCACGTTTTGACATGGAAGGACATTTGGTCTCATGATGTTGATGTAAGTGTTCTATCTAGGAATGTTATTGAATCTCATATGTTACTGTAAATGCCATGCTGAAGGAAGGACTTGAATCATAAACTCATTTGTTGGAAATTTGTCTTCAATTGTATTATTTTTGTATTACAGAATGGTACTTTATCCATGAAGAAGTTTTTAAAAACGTAAAGATTTGAAATGCAGTGGATGTCCCGGTCCATGGAATAAGCTGTCAGGCAAGGACTTAATGGTTGTACCGTGTAAACTACTTCTGGATGGAGTCGTCCCACAACCACATGCAATGTATGCAGTTGTGGCACACTAGTGCAGGGTTCAAGGGTTTAAAGCAGGATGGTGAGGAATACGGTGGGGTTGATTTACTAAAACCGGTTCACTCAGAATCCGGTGCAGCTTTGCATGGTAGCCAATCAGCTTCTAACTTCAGCTTGTTCACTTTGACAATAAAACCTGGAAGCTGTTGGTTACCATGCAGAGCTGCACCAGATTTTGCACTCTCCAGTTTTAGTAAATCTCCACCAATGCCTCCTCACTACCTATGAATGATCAGAACTTGGCACACTCTTCAAGAAGCAATGCCAGTATAAATTAGCCCTAACTTAGCGGTTAAACTCTAAGGCTGGGTTCACACTAGTCCAATTCTCGGACCGACATGAGGAGCACAAGTCGCATTACGTCACAAAAACAATGATTCCCTATGAGAGCCGTCTTAACTGGTCCGATTTGTGTTTTTCAAAGTCGGACCGACTTTGAAAAAAGCTCCTGTACTACTTTTGTCTGACTTTGATCCTACTTCAGCCCATTGAAAAGCATTGAAGTCGGATCAAAGTCGGATCAGTGTCTTCACTGATCCGACTTTGGCATGCGACTTGTGCTCTGGGGATCATGAAGGGGAACTCCACGCCAAATTTAAAAAAAAAAAAACTGGCATGGGGTCCCCCTCCAGGAGCATACCAGGCCCTTTGGTCTGGTATGGATTTCAAGGGGAACCCCCACGCCAAAAAAAAACGGCGTGGGGTCCCCCCCACAATCCATACCAGACCCTTATCCGAGCACGCAGCCCGGGAGGCCAGGAAAGGGGGTGGGGACAAGCGAGTGCCCCCCCCTCCTGGACCATACCAGGCCGCGTGCCCTCAACATGGGGAGTATGGGTGCTTTTGGGCGGGGGGGCTCTGCGCCCCACACCCCAAAGCACCTTGTCCCCATGTTGATGAGGACAAGGGCCTCTTCTCGACAACCCTGGCCAGTGGTTGTCGGGGTCTGCGGGCGGGGACTTATCAGAATCTGGAAGCCCCCTTTAACAAGGGGGCCCCCAGATGCCGGCCCCCCACCCTATGTAAATGAGTATGGCGTACCCCTACCCATTTACCTGGAAAGAAATATGTACAAAAAAAACACACAGCTTTTTAAAATATTTTATTAAATCAGCTCCGGTGGTCTTCTCCCCGCTCTGGCTCTTCTTTCTTTGGCTCTTTTGTAGGGGCTTCTATCTTCTGAGGGGTCTTCTTTCTTCTCCTTCTCTGCGGCGTCTTCTGCTCTTTTGCCGGTCTTCTCCGCTGTCTCCTTCCCTCTGTTCTTCCTCTCTTCTTCTTCTTCTTCTTCTTCTTCCCATGTTGACAGGACACGATCTCCTTCACGAATGCCCTCTCCGCTGTGTGCTGTGCCTTATATTGATGACAGATGACATCACCCGGAGGCCCCACCCCATATGATGTCACAGCTCCGCCCCATGATGTGACATCATATGGGGCGGGGCCTCCACGTGATGTCATCTGGTGGCCACGCCCCATGCCAATATAAGGCACAGCACACAGCGGAGAGGGCATTCGTGAAGGAGATCGCGTCCTGTCAACATGGGAAGAAGAAGAAGAAGAAGAAGAAGAAGAGAGGAAGAACAGAGGGAAGGGGACAGCGGAGAAGATCAGCAAAAGAGCAGAAGACGCTGCAGAGAAGGAGAAGAAAGAAGACCCCTCAGAAGATGGAAGACCCCGCAAAAGAACCGAAGAAAGAAGAGCCAAAGAGGGGAGAAGCCCGCTGGAGCTGATTTACTAAAATATTTTAAAAAGCTGTGTGGTCATATAGAGGCTGGGTCACATGATGCACTGGCCAATCACAGCCGTGCCATTAGTAGGCATGGCTGTGATGGCCTCTAGGGAAAACCAGTGAAACGCTTGTTGATTGGCTGCCCTGCAGCTATTCAACATGCGTGATAAAATACCAGAATCCAGAACCCGAACACAAACGTTTTTCTCAAACGTTCGGGTTCGGATTTGGGACACGGACACCCGAAAGTTCGGTACGAACCCGAACTTTAAAGTTCGGGTTCGCTCAACTCTAGTGTCTTTTTAATGCAAATGTTTCACCATAGTACCGTAGTAAAGAAGCTAATTATATCCTAGTGCAAATAAGCAGATCTATTCAGATTAGCGACACTGAATACTTTTCAAATATGGACACTGTGTTGACTATATTGCAGAAAATGGACTTGATTTATTAAAAGTGGAACTTTGGTCAGAAAATTAAGTCCTGCTAGATGACTTCAGGCTGGCCCCTTTTGCGAGTATGGCTATGTAAAACATTAAAGCGGAGTTCTGCCCCTCCAGCAAAAAATTTTAAGTCAGCAGCTACAAATACTGTAGCTGCTGACTTTTAATATTAGGACACCTACCTGTTCTGGAATCCAGTGATGTCGGCACCCCAGCTGATGTTTCCATCAGCTTTTGGGTGCTGCTGCCGCCGCCATTTCTGGTAAGGTAAACCGGCAGTGAAACCTTTTGGCTTCACAGACGGTTCCCTACTGCGCATGTGCGAAGCACACTGCACTTTCTGAATGGCCAGGCGATGGGGAAAGGAGGAGGGGGTTCAAAATTCTGAGTGATCTTGCAGCGGAAAGATCTCTCAGTTGTGCGGATAGGTACCTGTCAGTCAAAAACAGGCACCCACTCCCCACTCCCCACCGAAGGTGCCAAATGTGGCACCGGAGGGGGGGGTGGAGGGAGACAAGCGGAGCTTCCACTTTTGAGTGGAACTCCACTTTAAAAATAAGTGCCTATTCTGTTTAAAATCCTTTAATATACTGTCTCACCCTGCTCTGCACATGCTCAATTGCTTTCCATTTTTAGGCATTTTTAGGCACTGCTGAGTGCAACTGCCATGGTGCTACACATGTAATCAGTTATGACACCAGCCATTTGATGGTTTGACAGGTGGTTGAGGGCACAATCAAATGTGACTGTTTGCAATAATAACATTCCAGGAATGTAACTTTTTTGAAACCGGTAAATTGGTGGGTTTTGTTCCACTTTATGATTTACTGCTAGGACTCTGGGCTTCAGCAAAATGGCAGTCTCCAGCAAGAAGAAACATGAACAATGCTGGAGACAATTTACAGCACACACTCATTTTGGTAGAATAATTATTAATGTAGAATATATGGTCCTTGCTAAAGAACATTATTTTTTATCAAGTTGTTATGGGTAAAGTTCCGCTTTAAGAAGTAAAGGCTGTCCATTTGGCAAAATAACAATAGTAAATAAGTAGAGCTGGTGTTCAGTTTGAGCAGTCACTTAGGTGTCCGTTTATGAAACAGAGAAGAGCAGAGATCCTGAGGATCATGGTTGATCTCTCAGCTGTACCAGTTTATGAAGCTGAGATGAGGAGTGGAAAACCTGTTCTTCACTTCTCATCACTTCTCATCCCAGGACACACCCTTCTGCCATTCACTTTTACACAAATGGCCGGTTTATGAAGGAGAGATCTGAAGATCTCACTGGCCATCTCTGTAAAATATCTCCGTCCCAGATTCTCCAGCTCAGAGGTGGTGAATTTGGGTGAGAAGCTGCTGTGATGTGAGGAAAAAGGCCTTTTTCTTCCTAATATCAGCACCAGCAAGGTTAAGGATTGATATCAATAATAACTATATATGTTTATGTGTATAGTTGTGTTATTTATATATATATATACACACACACTATAGTTATAATATATTGTCTTTTAGGACTCATTCACATCTGAGTAATCCAGAATTGTTGGTAGAATTGGGCAATTCATGGCGCAGTTCCAAATTGCACTAAAATTGTATCAAAATATGTACTGCGTTTTTGGGTGCCATTCATTGCTAATGGCACCCCAAATGCAGCTAGCAGACATGCATTTTGCCGCACATTTTGTCCTTTCACAAATATGCTACCAACACGCCAATATGCAAAAACGCTTAACGCTGCATGTCCAAAAAAGATTAAATTTAGCTTTTTGGGCCTGTCTTTATGTGCATTTTGGTACAGTTTTTTTAATGCGCATTTTGCTACTTTTAACAACACACATTTTGGTGTGTTTTTTTAAACACATTTTAGCACATTTTTATGTGCATTTTGGTGTTTTTTTAACATGTATTTTGGCTAATGTTTTACCTGCGTTTTTGTGTGCATTCTGGAAATGCATGCAAAATGCATGTTATGCTTGTGGTGTTAATGGCACCCCAAAAGTGGCTAGCAGATGTGCTGTTTGCAACAATACACATAAAAACCAAATCAAAATGCACATTAAAAAGTGCCAAAATATGTGCTAAAAGAAGTGCCAAAATGTGCATTACAAACTACACCAATATGCATTTTAAAATAACCTGTGCCAAAATGTGCGTTAAAGCACCAAAATGTGTGTTTAGAAAAGTGCCAAAATGCCCAGTAAAAAAAAAATCCACACCAAAACGCCCTGTTAAAAAGCAGTACATTTTTATGTGCATTTTGGTGTTTTTTTAAATAATGTCAAAATGTGCAACAAAAATGGGACAAAGTACACATTAACCTTCCTAGCGGTATTCCCGAGTGTGGCTCGGGGTGGAATTTCAGCACCAAGAGCGGTAACCCCGAGCCACACTCGGGATTGCATCGCTGGATCCAGGCAATGTTTCTTACCTTGTCCCCTGGATCCAGCGATGTCCTCCCGCGGTGTCAGCGTGTCTCCCCGCGGCCAGATGATTCCTGTGTGCCGGGCTCCGTTCCCTGCGAGCGTCGCGTCGCACGGGGACGGAGACCGGCGGGAAATTCAAAAAGTAAAACACACAGTACACATACAGTACACTGTAATCTTACAGATTACATTACTGTATGAAAACATTTCACACCCCCTTTGTCCCTAGTGGTTTGCCCAGAGCCCTGCATGCACTTTTATATAATAAATGTCATTCTTTCTGCCAGGAAACTTGAGAATGTCCATAGCAACCAAAAAGTGTCCCTTTGCGTCAA
>BLSH010216864.1:599038-611814 GCA_018402905.1 Glandirana rugosa | reverse complement strand
GGGGTGGATGGCTGGGTGGGTGGCTGGGTGGGTGGCTGATGATGGCTGGGGGGTGGTAGGTGGGTGGTAAATGGATGGTGGGGGGTGTTTTTTGTCACTAGGCAGCGCTGTGGGCATTGCACATCGCCCACAGCGCTGCAGCACCTCCTCTCTCCCCCCTCTCTCCTCTCACACTACACCAATCGGTGCGGAGAGGAGAGAGAAGCCGGCGCTTCCGCCGGCTTGTTTACATGTGATCACGCCGTCATTTGACGGCGCGATCACGTGGTGAAAGGCCGCTCATAGCGGCCATTCACCGCGATCCGTGATCAGTCGGGTCCCCGGGACCCGACGGTCACGGATGTTCCCGTGTGCGCACCCCAGGGGGCGCGCGGGAAGTGCGATTCTGGGAGGACGTCAATAGACGTCCTCCCAGAATTAAGCAACCGCCCTGTAGACGTCAATTGTCTATAGGGCGGTTGTTAAGTGGTTAAACTTTGGTTTCACCTATTAAACTCAGCTGCTCTGCAATCACACAGGTATCTCACCCAGATCACAGGCAGCCCTCCCCCTTCTATACAGATCTCAGGTGTTCTCCGAGGAAAAACTTCTCCTCTCTTCTCCTTCTTAGAAAAAATGTTCTCCGCTTCATAAACAGGGTGCCAGTGGAGATGATTTTTCACAGAGAACTGCTGAGAACTGAAATGTGATAAATTATCTCTGTTTGATAAACGTACACCTTAGCTAGCAAACCAGCTTTTTTCCCTTACACACGATTGGGTATCCAAAGTGAACAATTTACCAATAATCACTTTGCTCGCTGCTGCACTTGAGGTGTTCCTTGCTACTGTTTATAATGATCTGGACACCAAATATCACCCTATGCCTAGTCCTTACCGTTAATCAATTTGTATGCTAAATTGTGTTCTTACCATTGTTAATTTTATGCTTGCTTAGTTACCAACCATATTAGTAGACAACAAACTATGTTTGCCTTTACTACCTGATTTGGTGCCTGTTTTTTTTTATATAGCACTACTACTGGGCACTAAATATTACTTTAAGTGATTTCCTGTGATATTGTATGTTTGTACACTCAACCTGGTGTGTTAGAGGGGCTGAAGTTCTTGAAAAGGTTGAAGCAAATAGGGGACTCATCCATATCAGTGGTTCCTATGTTGGTAGCACTACATTAGTTAAACTGCATTCAGGAAGGCATAGTAAAAGCGTAACATGCCTAGAACACAAAGTCAGCAAATAGTGCAGCCTGGTTAATATATGCCATAGTATAGATGAAAAGCACCAACATAATATTAATTCAATATTAGACACAAAACACTTTGCCTGATATACAAAAAAATAGGATATGGCTATTCAGGCATGTTTTACCAAGAACAGATAGAGGTCCAACTATCTGTTACCTACTTTATAACCTTGTTCCCTTATGATTTGATCATGTATCATATTTGATCCTGGAATTACTATTGCATCTAGAAGTATTCTGGAATGCTTCTACATAAGATGCTAAAAAAACACACTATTTAAAAGAGTAAAATTGTCCAGCCCAGAGGGTTTAAGACTATGAAATATTCAGATAAGCATCCCATTCACTTGATTATTCGCAAGTGTCTCATAGAAAATAAGTCATTTGCTCAGCAAGGGACAAACAATTAGTCAAGCAACACTGCTCTCACCAACTACTAAATTGTGATTGCTCTTTTTATTCTTAATGAGGACTTCAGCGACATAGTGCCATGTCAGCAAAACTTTACTTCTTCTCTTACACCCACTAGAATTTTAAACGCTCTACTTCTTTCTTGAAGAGCTAATGGCTTAAAGATGATGTCTGTAGGTGTCTTTGTCTGCTTCATAAAAGAACCTAGATACTTAATATATGTAGCATTTACTGTACATTTACAGTTGCTGTTATGTTTTAACTATTATACACAGGAAACGTGGCTACTATGTCTTTTTTATTCTAGGGCAGGGGTTCTTATCCTTTTGAAATCATTATTATTATCATTTTTGTTTCCGTAACTTTGTAAAATAAACCCACTTTGAAAAGGATTTTATAAGGATTCTGAATTTGAAGTGTTCCTGACCTTGATTGTTGTAAGTGTGAGTTACTGGGGTACAGTAACTCACACAGACAATGTGAAGCTATTCCGCGAATCGCTGTATATAAGCGGCGATTCACACGTGTGAAGCTGGGGGGTGAGAGCGTGCCAGCGGCAGCACGCTCTCATGCCCGCCGCGCTCTGGAGGAGTGTGTCGACGGCTCAGGCAGACCCAATGTCTGCTGGCGAGCTGCGATGACCTGCCAGAGGGAAAGAACAGGGAACCGCCATTGTAAACATGGCGGTTCCCCGTTCTGTCAGGCGGCATGTAAGAGATCTACTGATCCCTGTCACTGGGATCAGTTAGATCTTTTGTGCCCCTGAGAGCCCAGCCCCCTCACAGTTAGAACACGCCTAGGGAACACAGTTAAACCCTAGATCTTCCCCTGCAGGTTAACCTCTTCACTGCCAATGACATTTATACAGTAATCAGTGGATTTTTTAATTTCTGATCGCTGTACAAATGTCATTGGTCCCAAAAAAGTGTCAAAAATATCTGACATGTCCGCTGCAATATCACAGTCCCAATAAAAATCGCAGATCGCCACCATTACTGGTAAAAAAAAAAAAAAAAAAATGTAAAAACACCAGAAATTAATTCTCATGGTTTGTAAACGCAGCAACTTTTGCGTAAACCAATAAATAAACGCCGATTGCGATTTTGTTTTTACCAAAAATTCGAGGAAGAATATAAATCAGCCAAAACCGATGAATAAGTTTGTTTTTTTATAGATTTTTTTTGGATTTGTATTTTAGCAAAAAGTAAGAAATATTGGCTTCTTTTTGCAAAATGGTCGTTCTTTTTTTGTTTATAGCGGTAATCAGAAATGACACAGAGGTGACCAAATACCACCAAAAGAAAGCTCTATTTGTGGAAAAAAAGGACGCAAATTTTGTTTGGGTACAACGTCGCACGACTGCGCAATTGTCAGTTAAAGCGACGCAGTGCTGAATCGCAAAAAGTGCTCTGGTCCTACAGTGGGAAATCCTTCCGGGGGTGAAGTGGTTAAAGAGGAACATAACCTATCGATGTAAATGTTTGCTATAACAGTTACATTCATGGCTTGCTAGTGCTCTCAACTGAACTGTCAAACCAATTATTTGGCTGGTGCTATAACTGAACCCATGTGCAGTAGCATGGCAACTGCAGATCAAATTGAGGCAAAGATGGCAGCTTCCTTGGCTGTAAAGGATATGAGGGTTTAGGTCTGCTTTAAGTTCTTAAATAAACCAACCTACTGTATATCACCAGAAATTGATTTCTGCTTAGTAACAAAACAACCTCAAGCAAATACACAAACTGTTATAAATGACATATAATTTGTAGGTTTTCTCAGGCAGTGTTATAACTCACACACTAATGTGACACCACTGTTTCCTTTTCACCTTTACAACTATGTGTGACACCTGCCTGCTCACTGGATCATCATGAATCACCAGTGTGATGATGTGGATTTATTGTCCATTGAGCATGCAGAACACACAGGAAGCTGAAATCCTTACATGAGAAATAAGAGTGTCACCTACTTGTCTTTTGCCATGTGCCACAGATATGGAACAAATTCTTTCACAGATAAAGTTCACATATAAATTTGGTTGTGTCTTTAGCTTTTTGCTTGGAATTTTACTTTAAAATATTTAACAGTACTCCTCACAATATCTCCTGACAATCACTTCCGTATATACAGTATGCATTTTTAAAGAAAGCACTTTTATTATTATTAATCCCTATTTGCTTTATCTCTTGAACAATGCTGCAAACTGCAAGCCTCATTTAGCCTAAAAATTCTGTCACTAAACAGACTGCATTGACAGCTTTTCTTATCAAATATTTAATTTCTGCTAAGATTTTTTTGGTTATTTTCTTATAAAAATGTCTGAATGTTTTAGAAGTCATTACAGAAAGCTTTAGCTTTAAGAATCCTTTAGGAATTAATTAATATTTAAAAATTGGAATATGTAGATCTTGGCCAGAAAAAACTAAAACCAAAGCTTAAAGACAAATATTTTTATAGTTTAATACTGTACATAGATGTTCTCTTATTTGACCAGTTATCTATTGCAATATCATGCTGAAATATCCACAATATAAGCAGAGATACATACAACTTCCAGGCAATCCACAATCTTTGACAGCTTCTCTTCGGGTAAATCTTTCAGTAGTGAAACACTGCAGAAGAAATTGGAAAAAAGGAGTTATATTCCTGGAAATAGCATTTCAAATTTACTTTGACAGCTCTGTAATACATTTGCCACTTCTTGTCTCTGTTAATATAGATTTTCTCCCACTCCTTACTAGTAATGGAAGTTTCCCACACTTCTTAATGACTTCCTGAGATTCGGTGTAGCTGACTATGAGCAACTGTTTTATATTTCAGCGGCACATGACTTTTTAAATGCAATAGGCAAAGATTTCCGCTGTCCCAGATACATACAGATTATCTATAGTCTCTCCCTGCTCAGCAAGTCCTTTTTGGTTCAGTGCCTTGAAATAGTCTGAACGGAGTTTGGGGACTAGTTCATCCTGCCTGCAGGGGTCATTTAAGTAAATGACTTGCAGCTTGCTGAAAATTCCATTCCAATATCAGTGGGGTTATCTATTAAACAGTTTAAGCAGAAAAGACCCTAGTGCAAAGTCAAGTAGGCTACAGCATCCAATCAGAACCAATGTACTAAAGCAAGGCCTGTGAAAAAAGAATACTGATTGGCTGTTATGGGTTAACAATTTAGGCACTTAGCACCTTACACTCTTATTGAAAAAGCTTGCAAGTGCTGCTTCAGTTTGCATCTCTGTTGTAGTAATGGAACAACCATTACACGTCTGTCATTAATCCCTTAAACTGGTGGTATCATTAATATCTCATCTGACATTTTATCAATAATGGCATCCATGAAATGCAGTAATGTGCGCACAGGAAGGGACCTAAACATAGTAACTCATTAAGAGATGCACAGGCAACAATAAACAGTGACATATTTCAAAAAACGTATACATCATCGAGATCAGACTTTCTCAATGTTTTTTAACCCATAGGAACCCTTAAAGGCATTTTCAGGTCTCAGGGAACCTCTGCTAAAAATAAAATGATCTACAGTTCATGGTATAGCAGCAAATCTCTCTCCTTGTTTTGTTTTTATACAATATTACTGTTAAATCCTATATTTCCCATTGCTCTGTTAAGTATTGCTCTTTTTAGTTTACTTGACTATAAAATTGCAATATGCAATTCAGCATTTTTCAGTATGCACAGGCAACAATAAACAGTGAAACATGAAAAAAAACGTATACATCATCAAGATCAGACTTTCTCAACCTTATTTAACCCAGAGGAACCCTTTTAAAACATTTTCAGGTCTCAGGGAACCTTTGCTAAAAATACAATTATCTACAGTTCATGGTATAGCAGCAAATCGTTCTCTTTTTTTTTTTGTTTTTATACGATATTACTGTTAAATCCTATATTTCCCATTGCTCTGTTAAGTATTGCATTTTTTAGTTTACTTGACTATAAAATTTCAATATGCAATTCAGCATTTTTTCAGTATTTTCATTATTAAGAGATTACATTAATGATTTCTTTGCTTCAAACTTAAATTTCCATTTTTTCCTACGTCTATCTTTCATAAACTGTAAAGTAGGGATTTCAAATTAAAATCTACAGAAGGTTGCACATACTTAATTCCAGAAAAAGGGTTTATAGAAGGTGAGTACCTAAAGCTGACCTCCAGAAAGTACCAAATCATTAAAGTACAAGCATATGTTTAAACTAAAATCATCCTAGACACCCTTCTTAGCCCCCTAAATATATTAGGCTGTGTTCCCTCCACAGATCTGTACTTCATGGCTGGGGCCTCCCGCTGGGGCCAAAGCATTTATTTTTACTCCAAATTACCACTGATACTTGTACATTTAATACTCCTACTGATGACCACTTCCACTGGGACATTTGTACTTCCAATGACCACTGATGTAGGGGCTTTAATCATGCCTATTGACCACTATTATATGGGAATAGATTACTTCTACTGACACCGGGGCATTTATTACTCTCATTGACCACAGACACCAAGGCATATATTACTTCCCCTCACATCAAAAAAAGTTCTGGAATTGCTGCACTCCTTGAAATCCTTTGTACACAATAAAGGATTTCAAGGAGTGCAGTGAACCGGAACTTTTCTTTGATTTGCATCTACAGATGGCCTGTGCTGGCACCCTTGA
Source organism: Glandirana rugosa (assembly GCA_018402905.1). Lineage (NCBI taxonomy): Eukaryota > Metazoa > Chordata > Amphibia > Anura > Ranidae > Glandirana > Glandirana rugosa. Next base: position 605,496 of record BLSH010216864.1, on the reverse strand, counting down.
CCCACCCTCGCAAGGTGTTGCTTTTCAGCTCACCTAGACCGATTTTTCTGAACTTTGATTATGCCCCCTCCTGCTAAGACATCTATTACTCCTACTGACACCACAGCATTTATAACTCCCAATGATGTTGGGGTATTTATTACTTTCTTTACTGCCACTAGATTTATTATTCCCACTGGCCTCCGGTGCTGGGGATTTTTTTTTTTAATCCCACTGACTCTGGAAGTTGTATTACTCCTATTGACCACTGATTCCAGGCATTTATCTCTCCCACTGACCACTGACATTTTCTACTCTAACTAACCACTGGCACTAGCATCATCTACTGGAGTATTTATGGCTGCCCCTGACTCTTAGAAAAGTATTACTCCTATTATGCCTTACCCCTGATGCAGTTGGGAGCACTGGCAAAACCTGTCGAGATGGTATAGGATTCCACATGTCCCTTACCTATCCATGTCTTGACGTTGACAATGGCGGACCACTGGTGGCGATAAGTATTTGGTGTAGCTATGTTCCAGATTGAAAAGTGAAGGATCCAATCTTAGAGACCTTCTACAGTTTGTGCTTGAAGTGACTTGTGGTGCATTTATACTTGGACACTTGCTCTACACTTCATGAGTGGCTCTAGTACACTATAGCTCTTTATGACATGCAGGTCACCTGGTGGCTTGTTTAAGAATGTGAGGGAGATTGGTATAAACATTCACAGCCATAGTTCTGGTCTCATATTTTGTTGCCCAGAAGTTGGAATACACACTTGATTATGCATCAGATATAACAGTCTATCAGAGGGAACTCTTGCATCCATATATTAATTTCCAGCTACTGATACAAATGGAACATATTATCTTTCCTGGTCTTCTGGAAAGGATCATATTAAAGGACTTTCTGCACATCCCATCTGCTCATAGCCAATATTACAGTACTCAGGATCCACCTGTGCACAATTTACAAGTTCAAGGATGAATGAGAATGTGAAATAATTGTGCAATATTGACAGGGTGGTTTGGGACTATGATTGATTTTATAATTGTCTATGCTCTGAATGTACAATAGACTTGTTTTTTATAATGCATTGGTCTATATTTTTGGGATAGGTTTTTTCTTTTTTTTTTTTTTTTACAGACCCAGTTCTGTGATGGTTTGGTTTTGAGCCCATAGCTAGTTACTTTATTCTAGCAATACTAGTGATAATCGCAGTTAAAGCCCAGCAGGCTGGTTGTATGCAAGTTGATCAATTGATAAACTTGTTACATTCAACCTGCCCATATGCGATTCGAATCTCGGATGGATCCTGCTGACCCGGCTGAGATTCAAACCGCATATAGCCTGCCTAACTGACCACTGATCCTGGGGCACTTTTTACTCCCACTGACCCCAGGCACTTGGGCATTTTTTTACTCCTACTGGCTAAACTTCAGCCCTTTATTTAAATGAAGATAAGTAAGGTAAGTAATACTCTGTGTCATCTCATCTGATTAATGCTGCATCCACCTGGGTAAGTGTGAATGCTTATTTTTTTTTAAATCCCACACTTTTAACTGAAAGCAAGTTTGCACTGGTAGCTGTAGCAAAAAGTAAATGGGTTTCTCATTTTCAGTAACACATGGGCAACTTCTTCAGCTCAAAGTGGAAGTTTACAAGGCATTTTACATCAGAGCTTACGTCCCCATTTCACATCAGAGCCTCCTCTAACAGATCAGAGTTCCAATTTCACATCAGAGCCCCCTCCATCACATCAGAGTCCCCTCCACAACATCAGAGTCCCCTCCATCACATCAAAACCCCCTCCATCACACCAAAGCCTCCTTCATCACATCAGAGCCCCCATTTCACATCAGAGCCTCCTCCATCACATCAGAGCCCCTCCATCACATCAGAGACCCCATTTCTCATCAGAGCCCCTCCATCACATCAGAGCCCCCTCCATCACATCAGAGTACCTCTCAACATCAGTCCCAATGACACCCAAGGAGGTGTTAGGATCGTTTACATTACAGAACTTTTCTGACAGTCTGTGAGTCTGTGTTGTGTCTGTGTTGTGTCTGTGCTGGTAGGCCAGATGCAGTGTCAGTGTGCCTGTTCAGATGAGAGAACTCTCCTCACACAACAGCGTGTCTCTTACCTCAGAAGCTCCTGTCCCAGACTGCTAATCCCCTGTGTAGGAGCAGGGAAGGGGTGTTTTTTGGGGTCTGGGGAGAAGGCAAACTAGAAGCTCTGAACTGGATAGCAGAGCTCAGCTGGGACCCTGGGAGACACAAGGCGAATCAGACCTGGATTCTGTTTCCAGGGTTTTGTGGTTGAAAAATCCAGCATGTACACGGGTCCCCTGGAGCTAAATACGGGGTCGCTATAGTGACTCCTGCACCCCTTTATGCTACTCCCATGGGTATGTCATGCTTCACAGAATTCAACATCTTAGTAGGAAATAGGGTTAATTACCTGCGAAGAAAGCTGAAGTATTCCTGATGTTGAGCTTGTGCTGAACTCATCATAATATTCTGGAAAACCTGTCTATCCAAAACCCAAATCTTGGAGTCCGTCACAGCTTAATGGGGGAAAATAAAACAAATTTTAAGCCTTATCTAATGCTACAAAATTCATGCTAATAATTATATATAATTACAGGGAACAGTGTGTTTTAAAAGTTAACCATATTTTGTGACTGAACACAGGGCATCTGTAAGAGAGATAGTAAATAAACATGAGAGGTAGCCCACTATTCTGGAGTATTGGGGAGAAAGAGATCAGTTTACAGAAAGACAATTAATCAGCATGCACCTCCACATGATTGCTTTCATTCATTCAGTTTATTCTCTATAATCCAGTGACTAATTGACTTAAAAATGTATATAAAGCTCATACGAGAACCTTTATAAAAGCTGCACTGCTTTAGAACTCAGATTGAGGTTATTTATCAGCATAGGTGCAATATTTTCAGGGTGGGCCAGCAGTTCATTAATTGGTTTTATTTGTTTTCTTAAATTTATAGGAATTCCACCTTTTATTGTGTTTCTGGGACATGATGTGAATAGAAATGCCCCTAACAGGATACAGAAGAAAAAGAAACAAACAAACAGAAACAAGGGGTCATTCCCCACCCTATCAATAAATAAGTTTTGCCATAAATACAAATGCTTTTAAAAACTGAATACCAGGCATATATATAAAATCACAAATCACTGCAGCTCTGTACTCATTAATATATTCTTAATGGGGGGTATTTACTAAAACTGGTGGACTCAGAATCTGGTGCAGCTGTGCATGGGAACCAATCAGCTTCTAACTTCAGCTTGCTCAGTTAAGCTTTGACAATAAAACCTAGAAGCTGATTGGTTTCTATGCAGAGCTGCACTCTCTAGTTTTAGTAAATCCCCCCCAATGTGTTGCAAGCAGTTCTGCATTCTACTGTGTTGCAACGAGTTCTGCTCAGATTACAGATATAAAGGCAGTGAGGTGGACTGGTTTATTACAGCAATGTCTGGATAGAAAGTTGAGTATAGAAACACAGCATTTTGTTGAAATATGTTCTATTTATTCATATAGGAAGAAAATGCATCACAGGTGGACATTTTGTGGAGGCAGAAGATCTCTTTATCAAGAGAAAGGGATGGTGATTGATCGCTTTGCCTTGAGAAAAGGATCCTTCGCAGTTCCGAAATGTCAGCCTGTGATGCTTTTTTTATGTGAATAAAAGGTAAAGATTATTTCATTACTTTGGTGTCCTGGTGGAATTTGCTTATTTGATTTTCTGTGTGGAGGTGCAATTCACCAGCTCACTACAGTGCCTGGCACAACTTGTTTTTTGTTTTTCCCTGCCTTTTCTGACACTTTTAATTGTTAATTAAGGGGAATAGTTTACTGTTCATAGGTATATATAACTCACTGTACTCACATTTGAGCTTGCTCACATTTGATGCTGGCCTACATGTGGAATTGTTAAACAAAGTGGAATTTTAATTAAAATGGAGAGTTAAAAACCAGGAGTTGAAAATAGGAGTTAATACAGTTTAATATTGTAAAGCCCCATACACAGGGGCTGAATGTCCAAAGACATCGATTGACCATTTAAATAAAAAACGACCAGCATTCGGACTGTGTGTACACCACCCTGTCCAAAAAGGTGGATGAGCATGCTGGAAAACCAGCAGCCAACTGACTCCCAATCAGCGCTCTCAGCCAATGGGGGAATGCTGATCTGAGTGTGCTGGCGGGGGAGGGGGAGGGGGGCGCCCCCTGTCAGAACGCAACTGTGCTACAAGTTGAAGGGAAAGACCTCCAAGGTTTTATTCCCCAGAATATTGCCTGTGCCATGCGCAACACAGCAAAAGCAGAAGGAGCTTACGTAATTGAATGCATGGCTAAAGAACAGGTGTAAGAGGGAAGGATTTGGGTTTCCAGAGCACCGGGCTGATTTTTCTTTGGGGTGCAACCTATATGCAAGAGATGGCTTGCACCTAAATGGAATGGGGTCTGCTGTGCTGAGGAGATGTTTTCTGAGAAGGACGGAGGAGTAGTTAAACTAGGATTGAGGGGGGAGGGTGAACTAGAATATATTTGAGCAGACAGGTAACTCAAGGGTCATTCAGTAGGGGAAGTTCTGATTTTATTCCCCATCCTCCCCTCCTCTAACATATTTGGAATATATTTTTTTCTGGAGAGCGGGTACCTAGTTTTGAGAGGTACCCAATTCCACTTCTGCTCTGATTGCCTAAGTTCTCCCCCCATCCTTCTGCCACGCATTACAGGTACCAGGAGACTATGGGTCCATTCACAAGGTGCAGTGTGGCTCGTGTATGTGAAGTGGGAAGCTGGCTGTAAAGCTGCAAGGAGTCACACAAAAAGAGGGTTGACCGCACTCTTGGATACGAAGTGATAAAATCAGCTTTATTGAAGATAAAAGTCCATCAAACTGATATCAAAAAACATCACAAGACATCAAGTGCAAATGAGGCAGAAGATTAACGCATTTTGCGAACTAAAATTTGCTTAATCATAATCTAACAGACACCGATAGTCATGACCCTTATATAGCATATATGCAGCTGAAATTAGCCCAGAGCGTGATTATGCCACTTAACCTTTAACGCAAGGTTTCTGCAAATAGACAAACAAAAACCTACAACACATACATATAAATCAAAATACATATGAATAAAATTATAGAAAAGAAGAGCATCTCATTTCGTGAGGATAAATAGTTTCCACGCAAAAGAATGTTAGTTTATGATTAAGCAAATTTTAGTTAATGAAACTCATTAATACTCTGCCACATCTGCAAGTTTGATGGACTTTTATCTTCAATAAAGCTGATTTTATCACTTCAAATACAGGAGTGCAGTCAACCCTCATTTTTGTTTGACTTCTCATCCAGATCACGGACTGGACCTGCACCGAAGGGTTGAAGGAGTTATTACTCTCACCTGGAGCGGCTTAGCACTATGTTTATGCCTGTTGCAAGGAGTCACAACCAGCTTTCCCCAGTTCACATGCCGACACTGGTAAAGAAATGGCCCAGGTGAGAATGGTGCTGGATCCCTTTACAGGTGAGTGTCTGTTTATTAAAAGTCAGCAGCTACAATTTTTGAAGCTGCTGATTTTTAATTTTTAGAAACCTGGCTGAAGCTCTTCTTTAACTGTTTCCCGACCGTCTCGCATCCATTTACTGCTGTACTGTGGCAGCGTAGTGGGAATCGCCATCATTCTGCAGGAGTATACTTGCTGCTCGGGCGGACCCAATGTCCGCCAGCGAGCCGCGATGACCTGGCAGAGAGAAAGAACGGGGAACCGCCAATGTAAACACGGCGGTTCCCCGCTATGTCAGTGAGCATTTCAAATATCTACTGATCCCTGTCACTGGGATCAGTTAGATCTCTTATGCCCATGGCAGCCCAGCCCCATCACAGTTAGAACACGCCTAGGGAACACACTTAACCCCTAGATCCCCCCCTGCAGGTTAACCTCTTCACTGCCAATGACATTTATACAGTAATCAGTGGATATTTACATTTCTGATCGTTGTATAAATGTCATTGGTCCCAAAAAAGTGTAAAAAATGGCCGACATGTCCGCCCCAATATCAAAGTCCCGATAAAAATCACAGATCACCGCCATTACCAGTAAAAAAGAAAAAATTGTAAAATAAATTAATTCTCATGGTTTGTAAACGTGGCAACTTTTGCGCAAACCAATCAATAAAAGCTGATTTTTTTTTTTTTTTACCAAAAATATGAGGAATAATATAAATTGGCCAAAACTGGTGAACACATTTGTTTTTTTATATTTTTTTTTGGTTTGTATTTTAGCAAAAAGTAAGAAGTATTGTTTTTTTTGCAAAATTGTCACTCTTTTTTTGTTTATAGCAGTGATCATAAATGACACAGAGGTGATCAAATACCACCAAAAGAAAGCTCTATCTGTGGGAAAAAAAGGATGACAATTTTGTTTGGGTATAA
>BLSH010216864.1:578503-591459 GCA_018402905.1 Glandirana rugosa | reverse complement strand
GTGATGTGGTGACACGACGGGACGGGATAATTTGTATATAATACAAATTAAGGTTCCCCGCCCGATCCCGTCATATCCCCACAGGATCCCTTCATATTCCCGTCCGATCCCGTCATATACATGTCCGATCCAATCATATACATGTCCGATCCCATCATATCCTTACCCGATCCCATCATATATCTGTCCGATTCCATCATATCCCCGTGCGATCCCATCATATATCTGTTCGACCCCATCTTATACCTGTCCGACCCCATCATATATCTGTCCGATCCCATCATATATCTGTCCGATCCCTTTATTGATATGGTCCCATGTGTGATATGTCCTTACTGTCTCATCCCTTCTCCCCTCCACCTCAACGGTATATACATTTTTTACCGTATTTTGATTGTAATTAATTGAATTAATGTTAGTTTTATGCCATTTTTTACATATATGGCAACTCCACCTCCCCTCTTCCCTACTCTGTCATTCCTGTATAGTGTGTACCCTGGTATAGTTATTTCCCTAGCCTGTCTATATACTACCCTAGCCTGTCTATATACTACCCCAGCCTGTCCATATTCTACCCCAGCTTGTCTATATACTACCCTAGCGTGCCCCTATACTACCTTAGCCTGTCTATATACTACCCTAGCCCATTCCTATACTACCCTAGCCTGTACATATACTAACCTAGCCTGTACATATACTGCCCTAGCCTGCCCTTATACTTCCCTAGGACACCCCTATACTGCCCTAGCCCGCCCCTTGGAATTAAACATAATATATGTTTAATAGGGCAGGGCAGCACAGTGGTGTAGTGGATAGCACTTTCACCTGGCAGCAAAAGGGTCGCTGGTTCAAATCCCAACCACAACACTACCTGCCTGGAGTTTGCATGTTCTCCCTGTGCCTACATGGGTTTCCTCCTGGTACTTCGGTTTCCTCCCACACTCCAAAGACATGCTGGTAGGTAAATTAGATCCTGTCTAAATTGGCCCTAGTATATGTATGAATGTGAGTTAGGGACCTTAGATCATAAGCTCCTTGAGGGTAGGGACTGATGTGAATGTACAATATATATGTAAAGCACTGCGTACATTTACAGTGCTAGATAAGTACCTGAAATAAATAAAAAATAAAATAAATAAGCCAAAAAACATAATATTTAAAAAACATAATATTTATTGTGCTAATTTTTAAATTTGCAGCCAAAAGCAAGACACCCAGAGGCTGAGGCATGATGGGACTTGTAGTTTTGCAACAGCTGGAGGTCCGCTAATTGCATATCCCTGATATAGAGGTTATCCTATAGTGGTTTCCAGTTCAAAGACACGGTGTTACTTTGTTTCTAGAGTTTCTATATGGCAGCAACTGAAATCTGAATATTCTCACCTGCACAAAATAAAACTTTGAAATTCTCTTCTACTATATATACATAATAATGGCTCACAGAAACTATTTACACTGTAATTTTTAAATGGCCTGTATTATAATATTATATTTATACAAACTATATAAATATATCAACTGCACATCTGTATAGTATAGTCAGTGCAGACACGCCTAATAATCTATTCACACTGTTAATAATTTATGATGTATAGGACTAGAGGAAATATTGTCCATAGCAATTGATTGGATGCCTGTTTTTTGTTTCTGACCGGTACTAGAAAAACAAAAGATATAATATGGCTGGTTGCTGTGGAAACCCTTCTAAACATCCTTCCTTCAGTTTTTTGAAACCATCTCTATAAAGGGCAGGTTTTAATATGGAATTCACAAATTGATCTTTTGCAGTTCCAAACTGTCCATATACTGTACATTTTTTCTTTTTTACAAACCAGCTCTTGATACAACCATCACTAAAATGTTAATAAAAATTAAGACTTTGTGAAAATAATTTAGTAAAACACAAAACAAATCCCATTGTATAATTTTCTTACCTGCCAATACATAAAGATGGTTACCCGCTGCCCCTTCTTGAATGACAAGCTGTGATTGACTGTACACCCTTTCATACATGCAGTCCACCATTCGACGTACATGTGAAGCTTCCAGCTGTCGTAGGAAGTCATTACTCATGATTGCTCCAGTGATTAGCTTTTTAGCGCTTAAAAAAAAAATATACAGAGTTCATCTCTTATTTGGCTATATACATTAACGTATAATAATCATATTGTCAGATAATCACAATTAAAAGTAGTGGCGTCGTTAGGTATGAGTAATCTAATTAGTGGAGGCCTGCAACAAATCCTTGCTTGGCAAATGTAAATATTTGTGCTGTTCTCTCATGCAGCAGAGAATAAATGTCATTGTGAATATAATTTTCACAACAGTGTGCCTGAGGACGAGAGAGGAATAGTTGGAAGTGTCGCCACATGGGAGGCTGTACCCAGTAATCATTTCGCGCCAGAGACACTAATGTTCTGTTCCATATTTTTAAGCCGTATGAGAAAATTGTTTTGTTAGCCTCTGGATTGATTCCAAATGTTGGCCTCATGGGAGTTTGACTGTATGGCATTTCAGAAGATGATCATTAACGTCATATCAGAAATGCTCAGCGGTACTGTAACCTTTTAGCAAGAGAGCTAATTGTTTTTCAATTGGCAGAGCAATAGTTTGACAATGTATGATGACACTGTGGATAGAAGGGGCGTCTTAGTATCTTTTATGCACAGTAATGATTCATCTGTGATCATTTTTTTTAAATATGGTGAACCATGGCAGAGTGTTAAAAATATATCTCTCAAAGCTTTCTGAGAACCGTGTTATGCCCTGTATATTTCAAACACAGCACCACACTGTAGAATCTAGGAGTAGATGAGTCAGCTCTCGTATAACCTAAATATTAGTACCATTTGGAAACTATCAGTATTCTAAAGTATACCTCCAACTTTTTTTTAGGTCTGTATTTTAGAACTTTTGTTAGATTTGTGCAAACATCTGGCTCCCTGTCTGGGGAAATTTGCATTGTTGATCCTTGTCACTTGGAAAGGAAATTAGAGAAAATCTCCATAACAGGAACACAGCATAAAACGTAAAATACATTTTAACCCTCTTTTACAAACAGCAAAAATCCATAACATGAAAAATTTGAAATAATAAAATTAGAGGTCAATAAAACTCAACTAATCAAATAATTTGCAACAAACAGGGGTTGAATTGAATTGACCCAAATATATTGTAGCACCTTAAAAATATATTCAAAAAGGGCATAAAAAGTAAGTCAAACTACGAAAGATGATTCCATATAAAGTGAATCAATCATAAAGTGCATATATATAATTCACAGCAGAGCATGTGTTAACACAACACACTCTAAATAAACAAATAGTTCATGAAAAAGTCCTCCATTATAGAAGGTATGTGAAATGAAAAAGAAAAAATAGTAGATAAATAGTCCAATTCAATCGTGATGAGATGGTGCAATAAATAGTACACCCTTAATCTTCCACCACAGTGCACTAGCGTCTCCAGCCACCCAAATATCCTGAGGCTTACAGGATATAAAATGAAAACCAGCCTGTTCAATATCCACCCGATATCAGCTTTAATCATTCAGATAGGACGACTCCTTCCCTCCAATGATCACACAACTCAAGAGTCTCCACTCGTGCATAGGGGTATAAAAACAGAGCCTCTCATAGTGCAACACCGTTGTAGACTAAAAAAACTTTTACTCAAACCAAGTAATGCTCGTACATTTTAACCAGTTCAGATCCGCGCTATAGCCAAAAGACAGCTACAGCACGGCTCTGAAATGCCCGGAGGACGTCTATGGACGTCCTCCTTTGTGCACACTCCCCGCGCGCACTCGCGTCCGCCGAGACCCGCTGATCACTATTAGCAGCTGCAGAACGGGGAACCGCTGATGTAAAAACGGCGGTTCTCCGTTCTGTGAAGGGGGACATAAGAGATCTACTGATCCCTGTCACTGGGATCAGTTAGATCTGTTATGTCCCGACCAGCCCAGCCCCCTCACAGTTAGAACACACCCAGGGAACACAGTTAACCTCTTCACTGCCAATTACATTTATACAGTAATCAGTGGACATTTAAATTTCTGATCGCTGTATAAATGTCATTGGTCCCAAAAACGTGTCAAAAATGTCCGACATGTCCGCTGCAATATCGCAGTCCCAATAAAAACTGCAGATCGCCGCCATTACTAGTAAAAAAAAAATAGTAAATACACCATAAATCAATTCCCATAGTTTGTAGACGTGATTACTTTTGCGCAAACCAATCAAAATATGCCGATTGCAATTTTTTTTTTTTACCAAAAATATGTAGAAGAATATATATCGGCGAAAAACGATGAATAATTTTTTTGGGATATTTATTATAGCAAAAAAGTAAAAAATATTGTTCTTTTTTCAAAATTGTCTCTCTTTATTTATAGCACAACAAATAAAAACCGCAGAGGTGATCAAATACCACCAAAAGAAAGCTCTAATCATGGGAAAAAAATGATAACAATTTTGTTTGGGTACAGCGTCGCACAACCGCGCAATTTTCATTCAAAATGCGACAGCGCTGAAAGCCTAAAATTGGTCTGGGCAGGAGGGGGGTTTAAGTGCCCAGTAAGGAAGTGGTTAAAATTCGTACATTTTAAAATGTTATCTATTTATCTATGAGAGGCTCTGTTTTTTTACACCTATGTACGAGTGGAGACTCTAGAGTTGTGTGATCATTGGAGGGAAGGAGTCGTCCTATCTGAACGATTAAAGCTGATATCGGGTGGATTTGAACAGGCTGGTTAATCATTTTATATCCCGTGAGCCTCAGGATATTTGGGTGGCTGGAGACTCTAGTGCACGGTGGTGGAAGATTAAGGGTCTCATCACGATTGAATTGGACTATTTATCTACTATTTTTTCTTTTTCATTTCACATACCTTCTATAAGGGAGGACTTTTTCATGAACTATTTGTTTATTTAGAGTGTGTTGTGTTAACACATGCACTGCTGTGAATTATATATATGCACTTTATGATTGATTCACTATATATGGAATTATTGTCTGATTAATAGGCAGCTGCTATTTTATATATTTTCTCATTTATTATTGGCGCGGTGATTTATTATTTATTTATGTAAGATGTGTGTCACAAGATTAAAACTCTGAGGCCCCATTTACATTTGTACAGCGTATTTTTTTTACTGTAACTCAGTACCCATTTTTGTCAATAAAGCCTACTTATGTATTTGCACTGTAGTCTGCTATGCTTCCATTTTTTCATGTCAACAAAGGACTTCCAAAATTAATGGTAACTCTCAAAAGCACATGATACATAAATTTTTGGCTCTACTTCGGCTGTACCATGGAAATTAATTGGAGGCTCCTCCCCCTACTGCGCATAAAAAATGCATTAACATAGGTGTTGCTCTAGCGCAAACATTTAATATATCATTCATGGTGTACAGCAGTGGTTCTCAACCTCAGTCCTCAAGTACCCCCAATGGGCAATATTTTCAGGTTTTCTTTTATTTTGCACAGCAGCTTTAAATCAATATCAATGACATGGCATTGATAAGAGGTATTTTATCTAAGGGAAGTTCCCAAAACATGGCCCGTTGGGGGTACTTGAGGACTGAGATTGAGAACCACTGGTGTACAGTATATGGTGGCTTTGAAATCGATTTTAAAGGAAAAGCCTTATATCTACCATACAAGACATTTAAACTCCCATTTTAGTGCTGGCACCAAATAAATTAGGTGAAATAGTGGGCTATACCCCTATGTGAAACAAAGTTAAATGGTACCCTAAAAAATGTTATAACTGGTATGTGTATGTTGAGCCATGTACTTGTGTTAAAAAGTTTTTCATTCTCTTTGAATTTCTTCCTTTGTGTGTAATACCTGGTGATCCTGCCAGTCCCCCTGATTTCTCATTTTGAGCTGACCATGCTACACAGAGAAGCACATCCTTCCCAGCCTGGCCAGTTTTTTCCTGTCTTCCAATGGCCAAGACCGGTGCTGACATGCCCCCTTGAACAGCTCTTTACTGGGAAGATCAGTGTACTGATGTTTCTCTGCCTCCTGCTGAACCCCACCCCTATCTCTGTAAGCCCCTTATGCAGCTGAGAACAGAGATTATGTGATCCTTTATAAAAGAAAAGAATGTTATTAATGTTTTTATATACACTTTGCAAAAGGGTTGCAGGTTCGAATCCCGACCACGACACTACCTGCCTGGAGATTGCATGTTCTCCCTGTGCCTGCATGGGTTTACTCCGGGTACCCTCCCACACACCAAAGCCATGCTGGTAGGTTAATTAGATCCTGTCTAAAAAAATTACCCCTAGTATTTGCATGTATGCATGTGAGTTAGGGACCTTAGATTGTAAGCTGCTTGAGGGCAGGGACTGATGTGAATGCATAATGTATATGTAAAGCTCTGCGTAAATTGACAGTGCTATATAAGTACCTAAAATAAATAAATATACAACATATATAGACAAATATTTTGCTTCACATATCTATTTTAAACTGAATGTGTTGTTTTACAAGACAAGGGTTCACATATACTTTAAAAAACTTTGCTAGCATGGCTGTGTATATTACAATAATCGTGTCCATTCTTTAAAAAAATTGTATTGGTTTCGTAGAACCAAAACATGGACAGATACACCCATGTGTCCAGTTTATGTTCTTACCTTGAATCCTTACGGACACAGGTGACATCTGGGTTCTGGCAAGAAGGATTGTAATAATGCCGTGAAGTTGGCTCAGCTGAGACTCCTTCTTTGGCTTTCTGACGTCTATGAACATCTGGGGCTTTCTCATTATGCTGAGCAGGCCCTTGGTTTATCACACTTAGCAGCTTTTTCTTTTGACTACCTTTCGGGGACAGCTGGATGTTGTAACCGATAGCATCCTGCAGTTTGTCTATTTGAATAGATTTTGTTTCTAGTTCCTTTTCGAGGTTCCGGATTTTTTCGTCTTTTTCTTGCAATTCTTTCCATCTCTGTCTCAATTCTTCTTCTAGAAGCAGCACAGTCTCCTGCAGTTTAGTAAAGGCCCCCGAGGAATGTTCTCTCCTCCTAGAGGACAGACAGCTATCCTCCCTCCGTGGGGCTCGGATAGTTCCATTTCCCATGCTGTTCTGGTTGTACATCCCGGAGGAAAAATACTTTGCTCAACTGCCACTTAGATGTCTGTTCTTCTCATGATCTTTTTTTAAGACTCCCAAAAGTTGGTTGCAACAGAGAATGTTTATGCAGATAACAGTTCCATGTTCAGAAATCTATTCATGGTCTAAGAGAAGAAAAAAAAACATAATTTACAAAAAATAAATATAGCTCTATTCAGAGCTAAACAGTTTATTACAATTATTTTAAAATATATTTCATTAATTGAATACTTTGAATTACATACAGGGATCCTGCATAACAATATAAACGCAAATAGGCATAGATTTATGTAGGCATGCATTGTCTGCCATGTTAAAGTTCTGCTTCATTCCCTGAAGACATTAATGTGGTATTAAACCCCCAAACCAATTGTTGGATGTGGTGGGTGCATTCGTTTTCTTTTGTTAGGCCTTTTACCCCCTCTCTTTTCACCTGGTGATCTGGCCAGTAACACACCTCCTGTATTAGTGAGACACAATTCTGGAGGAATTAGCATAGCATAGGAGGCACAGCAGACGGCAGCATTGTCAGTCTGGGGGGGGTAGTGTTAAATGTATTGCAGATATATGCAGATTTATATACACTAACAAATTGAAGCCGAACTCCAGCTAATACTTTATAATCAGTTACAGCAAACAGTTTTTTCATTTTGGGCTAAAGGTTTTACCAGTGATATGTGGTTAGTTTCATCCATGTAAACTGATGCATTCTGCTGGAGAGCTTGAGCTTGTGAAAAAAAGACAAACTAGCTGGCTGGATCGCCAGATGAAAACAGAAGAAACAAAACCTAACACAGAAACTAATACATTTAACACATCTAAGAACTGGTAAGTTAGAATATAATAAATGTTTGCTTTTGAGTTCATTACTGCTGTAAATGATTTTTGTCTGATGGTTGTGACTTTACCAACAATGATCATCAACTGATAAGCCTATTGGAGCCACAGACACCAATAGATATTTTTCCCAGAGGTCTTTTAGGGTAAAAACTATTAAGCCAAGTTGGAATTTTTGCCTAATAGCCTATTTTTCCCTTGCAAAAATCTCTCAACTGTTTTCTTTGAAGGTCTATGGCTGGGCACACACAAGTGCTCTTGAGATCTAAATTTTCTACACTGGCTGAAGCATCAATGCTTTTCTGAGTCACAGGGCTCCATTCAGTCAGTTTATTGACAGGAAGGGGAGGGCAGCAGAGTAAGAGCATTTCAGATGCTACAGGCGTCATTCCATTGAGTGCACAACAAAGCCAAAGGCTTCACTAAGTGCTTGTGGGTATTGAACCATTCAGCTCAATACACATTTTAGCACCTGGGATTGGGTAGCGCTCAGAAGCCATAAAGATTGCATGTTGAGTGCTGACACCTGTGTAAACTAAGCCTAATGCTGGCTATAGACATTAGAAGGCACATTAGGAAACAATCCAAATATTAAAGAATATTTATTACGTAAAGAAAACATGTTATCCATGTAAATAAGAATGCAAATGTTGGCTGTCACCTGGCAGCTAGTATGCTTTTGGCTTAAAGTAGAACTAAAGCCCCCTTTTTTAATTTTGTGTAGAGTAAGGGAGGGATATGACCACTGCCAGATTTTTGCCAACTGTGTCCCATTCAGGAGATTGCTCTTCACTTTCTGTCCCATAGCCAAAACAGGAAGTCAGATAAAAAAAAACCTTCAAATTGAGGGAATCCCAGGTTGTCACCAGGGTCACCAGAAATAGGCTCTTCATTAAAGACTTCCCCTCTATTCCTGTTCTGCTAGCCACCTGAAATTAGGCATTTTCTTTCACTTTCACTCTCAGTGATAATGCTCAACAGGACAAATAGAGAGGGAGATTCTGCTTAATGTGGCTACAGACAGCAATAAAAACTTTGACAGGGGTTATAATCCCATCTAAAACTAAAAAACAACGTTTTTTCTTAGGTTATACCTCAGCGTTCCCAGACGGGTTTACAGCATGCTTCCCTGACATTGGAGTCAAAACTATGTCTGATGTATTCTGGGGGGGGGGGGCTAAAAGAACATTATCATGCACGTAACATGATGTAATCATCCTTCGATTACAAATACCACTGTTCATACATCAAAGGCTTTTGAAAACTGGAATAATACCCCAGAGCCAAAATATTCTGTACTGAAGCATGGCATATATGGCAGACCCCACTACCACCACCAATTCAGATTGTGGGTGTGCCACCAAGATGATTTTAACTTTGTAGGTCTCAGATAATGGACATACAGTATATATTGTTCTGATAGTGAGCCCTTGTAGATTGAAACTACCATCGCTGACTTGGTCTTGGCACATGCTACAGGGATGTTCACTACCTAGAAAGCCAATTACCTTGAACAAACAGCCATTGAAAAGTCTGAACTCCCATTCTGCAAAGTCAATTAACGTATTAAATAAGGATTGGACAAACAGCTCTAGGAAAGGTTATAAAACAGGTTTTAAACTGAACAGTCCTGTTTTTTGTTATTGTTGTCCGGCTCCCAAAACAGACAACATGCATAGGAACCCAGATGTCTGCCATACCGGCCCACCCTGCCCATTGTGATCTAATGGTGGTCACATGTCAGTTTGATACTACATTTTTGCCTTTTTAACGATACTGTTCTTGTGTAATATTTTTTGTTTATTATTATTGTGCTGACACATTAAAAAGTATTCATTTACAATGTAAATACCTCTGTTAAGCTTTACTCAAGAAATAAAAATTTAGTTTTGCACTTTTATATAAAGAGACTGAGGAGATATAAACTACTCAGATGAAGGAAAAATGTGTTGATTAAAAAAAAAAATGTTCTTTACCATGTTTGCTTCCTCATTGTTACCAAGGTTCTTTAGATAAGCCACTTCCACTTTTTGGCACAATGCAATACCCTTTAGTTTTTCATGGACCAAAGGGTGGTAACTCCAGATCCTGAGTATGCACTGCGACAGGAAGACAGGAAAATCTATGGTTTGTGTTCAGGATCGGAGATATATTATCCTCAGGTTTATGTTGTACACTGATTGCTTTTATATTTGTGCTGTGTAGTGAGCCTGTTTGGGCTCAATGAGGGTTAACAAGCTCAGGTTTTTTTTATAGGAAAATACCGCACTATAATAACTTTATGGAAATTAGGTGTAGTGTGTATTACAACAAATTGTATAAACAATAGCTGCAGCCTAATTAGGGATATCACCCAAATAGATTCAAATAACTAAAAAAAAGGTTGCGCTATTTGGATAAATCAATTAAGTTAGAAAATACAGATTATATTTATTCATAAAAAGTGCAGTGCAAAAAAATGCAAAAATCATTCAAATAAGTTATTCAAACCTATAACAATAATATAAAATAAATTCCAAAACCTATTAAGTGCAAAAAATGTAAAAGAGAATATGTGCATAAATATCCACTTCTTAGGAGAAAGCTGTATATAGTTGTATGCAAAAGTTTAGTAACCCTTGACAATTTCCATGATTGTCATTTATAAATATTTGGGTGTTTGGATCAGCAATTTCATTTTTATCTATCAAATAACTGAAGGAAACAGTAATATTTCAATAGTGAAATGAGGATTATTGGATTAACAGAAAATGTGCAATATGCATCAAAATTAAATTAGACAGGTGCATAAATTTGGGCACCCTTGTCATTTTGTTGATTTGAATACCTGTAACTACTTAGCACTGATTAATTGGAACACAAAATTGGTTTGGTGAGCTCAATAAGCCTTGAACTTCATAGACAGGTGCATCCAATCATGAGAAAAGGTATTTAGGGTGGCCAATTGCAAGTTGTTGTTCTCTTTGACACTTCTCTGAAGAGTGGCAACATGGGGGACCTCAAAACAACTCTCAAATGACCTGAAAACAAAGATTGTTCTACATTATGGTTTAGGGAAAGGCAACAAAAAGTTATCGCAGAGATATAAGCTGTCAGTGTCCACTGTGAGGAACATAGTGAGGAAATGGAAGACCACAGGCACAGTTCTTGCTAAGGCCAGAAGTGGCAGGCCACATAAAATATTGGAGAGGCAAAGGCAAAGGATGGAGAGAACGGTCAAAAACAGCCCACAGACCACCTCCAAAGACCTACAATATCAACTTGCTGCAGATGGTGTCACTGTGCATCGTTCAACAATTCAGCGCACTTTGCACAGAAAAACACTTGCTACCCACAGTAAAATTTGGTGGAGGTTCCATCATGCTGTGGGGTTGTGTGGCCAGTGCCGGTACTGGGAATCTGGTTAAAGTTGAGGGTCGCATGGAGTCCACTCAATATCAGCAGATTCTTGAGAATAATGTTGAGGAATCAGTCACAAAGTTGAAGTTACGCCGGGGCTGTATATTTCAACAAGACAACGACCCAAAACACTGCTCAAAATCTACTCGGGCATTTATGCAGAGGAACAAGTCCATCCCAGTCCCCAGACCTGAATATCATTGAACATCTGTGGGGTGATTTGAAGCGGGCTGTCCATGCTCAGCAACCATCAAACCTAACTGAACTGGAGATGTTTTGTAAGGAGAAATGGTCCAAAATACATTCATCCAGAATCCAGACACTCATTACAGGCTATAGGAAGTGTCTAGAGGCTGTTATTTCTGCTAAAGGATGCTCTACTAAATATTGATGTGATTTTTCTGTTGGGGTGCCCAAATTTATGCACCTGTCTAATTTCGTTTTGATGCATATTGCACATTTTCTGTTAATCCAACAAACCTCATTTCACTACTGAAATATTACTGTGTCCTTCAGTTATTTGATAGATCAAAATGAAATTGCTGATCCAAACACCCACATATTCATAAATGACAATCATGGAAATTGTCACGGGTTCCTAAACTTTTGCATACAACTGTAGATCAGATCGAGCTCCACCAATGAACTAGAAATCCTTCACCAGGTGATTTGGGACACCATCCAAATTCAGATCTAGGAACTCTTACGAGATATATTTGACTCCCTATCTCTAAGTGAGTCAAAAGAGCAGGCAGATAGCCTCAGTGGGAATATTATTTAATAGGAACATCACTCCATCCACCACTCTGGATGATGTATAGGTCCACTACATCTCATGGATTAGCCACATTCATTGGAATTAAATACCATAAGAAAGAAAAGGAAACCAGATAGTGTAATACCGCTTATTTAATTAACCACTTCCTTACTGGGCACTTAAACCCCCCTCCTGCCCAGACCAATTTTCAGGTTTCAGCGCTGTCGCAATTTGAATGACAATTGCACGGTCGTGCGACGTTGTACCCAAATAAAATTGATGTCCTTTTTTCCCCACAAATAGAGCTTTCTTTTGGTGGTATTTGATCACCTCTGCGGTTTTTATTTTTTGCGCTATGAACAAAACCAAGAGCGACAATTGTGAAAAAAGAACAATATTTTTCACTTTTTGCTCTAATAAATGTCCCAAAATAAAAAATAAAAAAAAAATTATTCATTGGGTTTGGCCGATTTATATTCTTCTACATATTTTTGGTAAAAAAAATCGCAATCTGCGTTTATTGATTGGTTTGCGCAAAAGTTATCGCGTCTACAAACTATGGGAATTGATTTATGGCGTTTTTATTATTATTATTTTTTTTACTAGTAATGGCGGTGATCTGCGATTTTTATCGGGACTTTGATATCCGGGCGGACATGTCGGTCATTTTTGACACTTTTTTGGGACCAATGACATTTATTCAGCGATCAGAAATTTAAATGTCCACTGATTACTGTATAAATGTCATTGGCAGTGAAGGGGTTAACCAGCAGGGGGCAGTGAAGGGGTTAACAATGTTCCCTGGGTGTGTTCTAACTGTGGGGGGGATGGGCTGGT
>BLSH010216864.1:533640-552786 GCA_018402905.1 Glandirana rugosa | reverse complement strand
ATGACTGTACGAAACAACAACGATAACGTTCGGGATGGGGTTTTCTGTGAATGAGGAGTAAACAGACAGTTGGAGTGGTGGAGTCTCTATTAGATGTCAAAAGACCAGTGTTTGATTCAAATAAAGTAGGTGTCCAACTTGGCCCCTGGACTTGCTGGTATGGAATCCGGAAGGTGTTTAATTACGTATATCCATGTCGAACCGAGTGGGTCCACTGATTAGGTACCCTTTACGGTAGTGTAATGAGGGATACGATCAACGGATTACGGAGAGATAGATCAACGGGAGACGGAAGATTGTATATCTTTGACTACTGGACTTTCCACACGAGTGGCAAAGTATCTGCGGATGGATTCATACTTTGGGACATGCACTTCTACCCCTAAAGAAAAAAAGGGGGGGGGGGGACATGGCAACATGGATAGGTTTGGCTCATGTATGGTGGGTGTAATTAGCAAAAAAAAAGAAAAAAAACCCCCAACAAACGTGTACATTTGTGTTCCATAACTGGAAATCCCCATCTTCACGTACAGGGTTTCATACTTAGGTAGGCGTCTATGAAACGGTGAGCACACCTTTCAGGTCATCAGTTTCTATATGTTAGAAGGCAGAGGGCAACTAGATAGAGAGGCATTAGGCAACTAGCATAGGGAGTAATGTGATGGCATTTCCCATGGATTAGTCACCTGGGTGAGCCAAGCTGTACCTATATGCATTAATTTGTGGAAGGCCTAAGGTATGGTCGTTCAGGTCCCCGGTTCAACCTGTGGATGAAATAAACTTAGTTTGTGACCAGAAAACTGTAGATTATCTCTGAGGTGGTGAGGTTGACAGACAAATGAGGAGTAAGTGTCTTTTGGGGTAGGGCTTGCAATAGCAACAACAAAGCATGTCAGTATATTTCTTCCATGGTGAAAAATGTCAGTTCCTGGTACGAGCTGAGCACAGGCCCTCCCAGTGTGTATTGTTTGAAGCTTTAGGATGGTAGTAATGGGTATGGATGAGTCAATTCAAATAGAAAGGGTGTGGGAAATACCCAGCAAACTAGGGGGTAATAAGCTCCCTATTAGAGGGAGAGTAAAAGTTTATAGAAACAGCACAGGATTACCTCAGTCCATGGAGTCTGGTGGAGCCACAGGTGGAGAGGCAAACCTGCCTCGTTTGTATGAGCTGCGGATCTCGGCTGCAGAGATGGAGGTGAGGTTCTTCTGCGGAGATTTGGAAAGAGAGCATCGTTGTTGACGTTGATCCTTCTGTGTGGATATTGGGGCAGCAAGGTTCAACTCTTGGAGGAGAGATTGAAGGTCGTCTTGGGATTTGCAGATATGTTTGCGGCCTTTGTAGGTGAACCGGAGGGAGAAGGGAAAACCCCACATATAAGTAATGTGGTGAGATTGTAGAACCTGAAGTTGCGGCTTAAGTGCTCGCTGTTTGGAGATGGTCGTGGAGGATAAATTCGTGAACAACTGCACCATGACCTTGGAAATGAGGGGTATCTTTTTGGCGTGCAGCTTGTAGGAGTTGTTCTTTCGTTGTGTAGAAGTGTAGCTTAGCGACTATGTCGCATGGTCGACCTACTGTCTTGCGTGTTGTGAGTGCTCTGTGGATCCGGACCATTTCTAACCACTCAATGGGGATGGATGGGATGAGTTCTTGGAACAGGGTGGTACCCGAGGACTGGAGGTTGACGACCGTCTCAGAGATGCCCCTGATGCGAATGTTGGAGCAATGGGCTTGGTTCTCAGAGTCCTCTAATTGGGACTGTAGGGAGAGGTTTTCCTCTCTGAGTGCTTCTAGGTCATCAGCCTGATTGTTAATGGTGGCTTCTAGGTCATCCACTCTTTTCCCTAGCTCAGCTGTGTGGAGGATTTACATCCACTTTAATGCTGCTAGCCTTAGTAAATAGTTAGGAAGGTATATTATATTTACTTGTTTTAAACCTTTTTTTTTTACAATTTTTCAGTTACTTCCTAGGCCAATGATGTCAGACATTCCAGGAGTCTTACGGAAGAAGGAGGGATTACCTCATGCCTGACCTAAGGGTGGATGAATTCCAGGAAGTTAATACTACAGGAATCATCTGCCCTTACTCAAGATGGGCATGGCCAGAAACGCTAGGCAGTGCTTTCCAAAAATAAGGCATGGGGACATGGGTGGATGGGTGTTTGCTTTGAAGATTACAAATTAATTAAATATTGCTTTTGGTTTGTGGTGCTTAGAAGCAGTGTAGTTCCAATTTAAAGCATATTTTATTTTAAATTGCAAATACATCAGTGACTACCGTCTAGGCAACTGTGTCCTTTCGAAAAAAAATCCCACAAATTTCCATCCCTGAGACTGAACCCTTGTATAGCTACTTTTTTAATAACATACAGCTGAGGAAATTGAAGCTTTGATAATAAAAAAACAGAAAGGGATAATCTTACTGCAACTGAGAAACAAGCACCTAAAAATCCGGGGAAAAATCACACGCTTATAATAAAACATTTTGACGTGCAAGAGAATATTGTCCCCATGGACAATAAGTTCCATGAAGAGACGAGTTTGAAAATATTGCAAAATAGACAGTGCTATTGCATTATCTCAGCTACATTACTTAACAAATTTAACTTGGAGTTTTATAGTTTAGTAGAGGAGGATTTTAGGACTGGGATATAAAAATATGAGGGAGTTAATTTAAATAATATATAGAAAGATAAAAAGATAATTTTCCATAAAGTGCCAACCTTTTATGCATCTAAAATAAACAAAGACCTCTGAAATCCACCAGGTAGGCCTATCATTTTGGGTAGGGAGTTAGTCAAGTGATAGATTTGCATCTATAACCCTATATCATAGGGCTAACATCATATGTGAAAGATACCATACATTTTCTACAGTTAATTTAGAATTTGGAGATCCCCAAGGGGCATTTTTAGTGCCAGTGGATTTTGATGCCTTGTACAGTTCTATTTCACGTGATAAAGGCCTGGCAGCTATTAGATATGTACAATGTAGCACTTTTGAATGGGACTTTAATGAATTCATTTTACAGATATTGGACATTACAATATTTTCCTCTTTGAAAGCTCCCACTACATCTAGGTATAGGGCATAGCGATGGGGACCTGTTGTGCTCCATCCTACGCCAATCTGAACCAGGTGGGGTGGGAGCAACATTTGCTTCTTTAATGAGAAATTGTCTGTATACATGTGCCATGTAGTTACATGGCATAGACGATATAATCTTCATCTATGACGGTTCAGAGGAGATGTTGGTCCAATGCCTGGCAAAAATGAACTCCAATAATTTAAATTTGTATTTCACAGTGTCCTATGAGTTGCCTAAGGTTACGTTTCTGGATATATCTATATATAAAGTAACAGGAAGCCATTTGTGCAGCAATCTGTATAGGAAATAAACTGCAGGCAACACCAAGAGGCAGGAAGGCCTGGAAAAAAAATACAGAAACATTGGGAAAAAGACATTTTTTTCAAAGCTGTTTTTGTTTTTTTTCTAGAAAATTAAAAAAAATAAATGTGGAATGCATTCTTTTCCAGTGATAAGTAGAGTTGAGCGAGCCCGAAAAAGTCCGGGTTCGGGTATTTTTTCACGCTTTTTGAATAGCTGCAGGGCAGCCAATCAACAAGCGTTTCACTCGTTTGCCCTTAGAAGCCATTAGATTTTTGTTTGCTAGAGTACATTTTGTTTGCTAAGCAAAGTGCCTCATATAAAACCTAAGCAATCAATCAAGTTAATCACTGTAAATATAATAAAAAAGCAGCGCTAATATTCACAATATTCTTGCAAATATCTCGTGCAAATATTACTAATGTGCAAAACAATTATACATGTGCAATATCTCAAAAAAGTGCATATCACAAAAAGTGCATATCACAAAAAAGTGCTAGTGCAACTATTTGAGTGCCAAAAAAAACTGGTAACACAGTCCAAATAGTGTCCATGAAACTATCTTCATCCCAAAGTGCAATCCTTCAAACTTGCTCCATCACCAAGACACCGCATGCAGGTGGTCACACTAGGGGCTTACCAGATATATACAATCAAAGCGCCTGTCTGTTAGAAAGAGCTCAGCTACATCTCTCCAATGTAAGCTCCACACCTCCAGGAACCACCGATCTCAGATGTGTATAATCAAATCGCCTGTCTATTAGAAAGAGCTCAGCCACCTCTCTCTAATGTAAGCTCCACACCTCCAGGTACCCCCGATCTCTCATATATCTTTGTTACAGTTTCATGCAGACACAGAGAATTCAATCAAAGGGAGAAAGCTGATCCTGGGCAGGATCGGATGATCTATATAAGATTTAGCGCGGTGCTATTATCATATAAAACCTAAGCAATGTTTGTTAGTTGGGCGTTTGCAGCCATTTTTGAAAGTGCAGTGCACTTGCAACTGCTTGTTTGTCAAGGACACTACTTTAATCGTGTTCTGTTAGTTCAGTTGGCAACATTTTGACATATCTAAATATTGCTTTTACATTGCAGTTAGACAAATTCATTTTTTTTTTAACTTTTTTGAAAATTAAAAAGTGCGTCTACATTGCTGGTTTAAAAAAAAAATATTCTAAATACTACATTTGCGGCCAGCGGCGCATTTCTTGCACAAAACTGCATCAACATTGCTGGTATAAAAAAAATATATATATTCTAAATACTACATTTGCGGCCAGCGGTGCATTTCTTGCACAAAAATAAAAAGTGCGTCTACATTGCTGGTTTAAAAAAAAAGAATAATAATTTATTATTCTTTTTTTATTATTAATAAATAGTGCTACATAGTACATTTGCACCTTGCTATGCATTTCTTGCGCAAAAACAAAAAGTGCGTCTACATTGCTGGTTTAAAAAAAAAAAATCGAAATACTACATTTGCGTCCAGCGGTGCATTTCTTGCACAAAAATAAAAAGTGCGTCTACATTGCTGGTTTAAAAAAAAAAAATATTCTAAACACTATATTTGCGGCCAGCGGTGCATTTCTTGCACAAAAATAAAAAGTGCGTCTACATTACTGGTTTAAAAAAAAAAGAATAATAATTTATTATTCTTTTTTTTATTATTAATGAATAGTGCTACATAGTACATTTGCACCTTGC
Organism: Glandirana rugosa; assembly: GCA_018402905.1. NCBI lineage: Eukaryota > Metazoa > Chordata > Amphibia > Anura > Ranidae > Glandirana > Glandirana rugosa. Next base: position 547,688 of record BLSH010216864.1, on the reverse strand, counting down.
TGTGCATTTCTTGCACAAAAATAAAAAGTGCGTCTACATTGCTGGTTAAAAAGAAAAAAAAAATTCTAAATACTACATTTGCGGCCAGCGGTGCATTTCTTGCACAAAAATAAAAAGTGCGTCTATATTGCTGGTTTAAAAAAAAAGAATAATAATTTATTATTCTTTTTTTTCATTATTAATAAATAGTGTCCAGAATGAGCAGAGCATCAAATAAGGGACGTAGTCGTGGTCATGGTGCTGTTGGTGCTGCTGGTGCTGCTGGTGTTGGTGAAGCTCCTGTTGCAAGGAGAGGACGTGGTTGATCTGTGCCAGCTACACGCACAAGTGAAACACCTTCCTCAGGTGCGAGTAGCCGACAGAACCTTCAATGTTATATGGTAGGCCCGAATGCCGCTCAATGAATGGTGAAGCCAGAACAAGTACAGGCGATAGTAGATTGGGTGGCTGACAATGCCTCCAGTTCCTTCACATTGTCTCCCATCCGGTCCCTTGCTGATAGCTCAGAGTTGGCACCTGAACCCCATGGCCATCTGTCTTTCACCTCAGCCCCTTGTAAATCAGCCAAGCAGTCTGAGCCCCAAGTCATGCAGCAGCCTCTTATGCTTTTTGATGACTCTGCTGGTGTGCTTTCCGTGGGCCAGCCACATAGCCCTGCCCCAGAAGTGGAAGACATTGAGTGCACCGATGCCCAACCACTTCTGTTTCAGGATGGGACATGGAAACACCACCGCAGCACGTCTCTGATGATGATGAAACACAGGTGCCAACTGCTGCGGCTTTCTACAGTGTGCAGACTGACAAGGAGAACAGTGGTGAAGAGTGAGTGGAAGATGATGTGGAGGATGATGAGGTCCTAGACCCCACAAGGAATGAAGGTCATGCGAGTGACATATGCATTTTGGAGGAAGATGTGGTGGTCGCACAGTGGCACCAGCACAGCAAAAGAGGAAGCAGGTTGCAAAAGTGGAGCGACCGTCCCCTAGACAGTACGCCTGCTACTACCCACCGCACCCAGGGACCTAGCACACTAAAGGCAGCTCAAAGGAGTTCCCTGGTGTGGCAGTTTTTCAGACAATGTGCTGACGACAAGACACGAGTGGTTTGCAGGCTGTGCAGTCAGAGCCTGAAGCGAGGCATAAATGTTCTCAACCTGAGCACAACCTGCATGACCAGACATCTACATGCAAAGCATGAGCTGTAGTGGACTAATCACCTCAAAATCCAAGAAAGGTCTCGGGCTCCTCCTGCTTCGTCTTCTGCTGCTGCCTCAGCCTCTTCCGCCACCTCTACAGTGCCAGTGTCACCTGCCACCCAGCAAACAGACGATGTGACAGCAACACCACCATGTCTGCCACTGTCCCCAAGCATTTCCATACGGTCCCATGGAAGCTTACAGCTGTCCATCTCCCTAACACTGGAGAGAAAGAGGAAGTACCCCCCTACCCACTCGCGATCCCTGGCCCTGAATGCCAGCATTTCAAAATTCCTGGCCTTTGAAATGCTGTCATTACGTCTGGTTGACAGGGACAGTTTTAAAAACCTGATGGCGGTGGCTGTCCCACAGTACGTGGTTCCCACAAGTTTGCACTGCGTAACGTTATATGAGGCAAGGTCCAAATAACCACTGATACGTGGACCAGTAAGCACGGGTAGGGATGCTATATCTCGCTAACTGCACACTGGGCAAATGTAGTGGTGGGTGGGCCTGAGGCAGATAGCAGTTTGGCGCATGTTCTTCCGCTTCTTTGCCTCCTGTTGCCTCCTCCTCCTAGTCCACTTCCTCCTCCTTTACCACCTCCTCATCTGGTCAGCGTAACACCTTCACCACCAACTTCAGCACATCCAGGGGAAATGACAGCAGGCTGTTTTAAAACTGATATGTTTGGGGGATAAACCCCACACTGCGCAGGAGCTGTGGATGGGCATTGAACAACAGACCGATGAGTGGTTGTTGCCACTGAGCCTCAAGACCGGAATGGTAGTGTGCGATAATGGGCGAAATCTCGTAGCAGCTCTGGGTCTAGCCGGTTTGACGCACATCCCTTGCCTGGCGCATGTGCTGAATTTGGTGGTGCAGACATTTCTAAAAAACTACCGGGATATGTCAGAGCTGCTGCAGAAAGTGCGGGCCATCTGTGCGCGCTTTCTGCGTTCTCACCCTGCTGCTGCTTGCCTGTCTGCGCTGCAGCAGAACTTCGGCCTTCCAGCTCACCACCTCTTATTCGACGTGCCCACAAGATGGAACTCCACCTTGCACATGCTGAAGTGACTGTGCGAGCAGCAGCAGGCAATAGTGGAGTTTCAGCTGCAGCACGCACGGGTCAGTCGCTCTGCGGAACAGCACCACTTCACCACCAACGAGTGGGCCTCCATGCGAGACCTGTGTACCATATTGCGGTGTTTCGAGTACTCCGCCAACATGGCCAGTGCCGATGACGCTGCTCTCAGCGTTACTATCCCACTTCTATGTCTCCTTGAAAAAACACTTAGGGCGATGATGGAAGAGGATGTGGCACAGGAGGAAGAGGAGGAGGAAGAGGGGTCATTTCCACGGTTATCAGGCCAGTCATTCACAAGTGGCTCGGAGGGTGGGTTCCTGCACCAGCATAGGCCAGGTAAAAAAATTTCAAGCCAGGGCACAGTTCTGCAGGATGAGGAGGATGAGGATGATGATGAGGAGGAGGAGGAACCGTGTTCACAGCAGGGTGGCACCCAACGCAGCTCGTGGGCATCACTGGAGCGTGGCTGGGGGGATATGGAGGACACAGATAATACACTTCCCACAGAGGACAGCTTGTCTTTGCCTCTGGCCAGCCTGGCACACATGAGCAACTACATGCTGCAGTGCCTACACAACAACAGCCGAGTTGCCCACATTGTAACTTGTGCTGATTACTGGGTGGCCACCCTGCTGGATCCCCATTACAAGGACAACGTGCCATCCTTAATACCCTCACTGGAGCGTGATCGGAAGATGCGCGACTACTAGCGCACGCTGGTAGTCGCGCTGCTGAGGGCATTCCCAAATGACACCGGGGGCTCAGTGGAAGCACAAGGTGAAGGCAGAGGAGGAGGAAGGGGTCGCCAACGCAGCTGTGGCACCGCCAGCACCTCAGAAGGCAGGGTTAGCATGGCCAAAATGTGGAAAAGCTTTGTCAGCAGCATGCCACAACAAACAGCACCACCAGCTGATAGGCAACGTCTTAGCAGGAGGCAGCATTTCAGCAACATGGTGGAACAGTATGTGTGCACACGCCTACACGTACTGAGTGATGGGTCTGCCCCATTCAACTTCTGGGTCTCCAAATTGGGCACATGGCCTGAACTTGCCCTTTATGCCTTGGAGGTGCTAACCTGCCCTGCAGCCAGTGCATTGTCTGAACGTGTGTTTAGATGGCAGGGGGCGTTATCACAGACAAGCGCAGCCTCTGTCCACAGCCAACGTGGACAAGCTAACGTTTATTAAAATGAACCAGGCATGGATCCCACAAGATTTGTCTATACCTTGTGCAATATAGACATTTATACCGGCCTCACACAGCCATTGGTATACTTAAGTGAACTTATTCTTTTTTTGAGACCTCCTCAACCTCCTACTCCACATCCACCTCCTCCTCCATTTTTTATTTATTTTATGTGATTTCCCTATCCACATTTGTTTGCAGGGCACTTGTCCTACTCTTACCCCATATTTTGCTTCCTTTTGCAGCCCTCTAGCCCTTTCCAGGACTTTTTTAGAGCCATTTTAGTGCCCAAAAGTTCGGGTTACCATTGACTTCAATGGGGTTTGGCGTTCAGGGTCAAGTTCGGGGCTGAACTCAAACTTTTTTGCGAAGTTCGGCCGAACCCGAACATCCAGGTGTCCGCTCAACTCTAGTGATAGTTAATATATGTATGATATGGTATTCAAACTATATAACGTACAGAACTTAATGAAAGATTTCTGAGACTTTATGTAAAGTCTTAAATTATTGCATTTTCTCTCAGCTGAAGACAAGCATATCCTAGAGCACAATTCATGTAACACTGCACTTTTCAATGCAGTTCTCAAATAAGAGGAATATGCATTTCTGCCACTAAGGGGCACTGCAGGGAAATTGGGTGATTGTTGGGATACAGTAGCTGTCAGTTTCTGTCCTCTGGGGCTTTAATTGACAGGTAAGAGGGTACATTTATCTGACACATTAGGTTATCTTTATAACCTTTAAATGATTCCTATGACTGTTCTCTACCATTAAAGGATATTGTTTATCTATAGTAGTCTGGTGAGAAATATTTTTTTCTTTTCCTTCCTTCAGTAAAATGGTGAAACCAGCATCTATAGTTTGGAAACATTTCCACAATGCAATTTCTGCTGAGAGCAAACCTACAATAAATATTGTGAGAAGAAATATTTCTTTCCAAATGCTACAAAAACACATCCTGGCATGCCAGAGGTGCCCTAAAGACATTAAAAAAATACCTCATGGAATGAAATGATGAGAACCATGATGAAAGTTTAAGTAGCCTTTCCCTCCAGAGTTCTTATTCCAGAAACACTCTGTCTGCTGCTTTTGGGTCATCACAAAGTGTTTCTTCACCAGCAACATCTTCAAGCAAACAAACCATGGCCTCCCAAAAACACACAATACATTTATTTATAGATATATTGACACCTCAAAATCAGGAGAACATTGATCAAGCTCTTACAAGAGCAATGTATGCTTCTGGATCAACATTGTCAGTAACTGAAGATGCATATTGGAAAGAAGATTTTATATTATGAGGTGAAATGTTCTTAACATATACAGTCCTTATTATTTCATTTGTAATAAAAACTTATTTTAAAAAGAAAGTTTAGATTTCTTTTTACTGAATAAGCTGTATTTTTATTTCAAGTATAATACTTTCATCTATACTACATTTCACCTTCCCAATGTAACAAAATTACTTTCAATTTGTAAAACTACTCCACAATTAATTTTTTTTTTTAATTTTTTCCAGAAATTTCCATTTAAAAGAAAAAAAAACAGGTAAAAAATATTTTTTTCCCATGGCTTCAAAATTTCTGGAAATTGTACATCTCTAGTAACACCATATTACATACTGCCAGTTTTCATCCTCAGCTGATAAACAACTCAATTCCTTATAGACAATACTCATGTATTAGGTGTACATTTCGCACTGAGCTGGATAAACTAACTTTGAGACTGCTTAGTAGGGGATAAACTAAAACATCACTTAGTAAGGCATTTAATCATGCCAAAAACCGAACTAAACTCCTGTTTAAACACAAAGTTCCATCCAATGATAACACTACATGTGTGATTTTTGAGGTATTCGAGTGAACATGAACAAATTAGGAAAATATTAATATGTATTGGCCCCTATTGGTTGAAGATCCAGTAATAAGTAACCTGGTGACAAAAACTCTGTCTATTAAAGTGGTAGTAAACCCTCCTATCATTTTCAGGCAAGGAAGCTGCCATCTTGGCCTCTGTTTAATCTACAACTGCCATGATGCTGCACATGTGATCAGCTATGACACCAGCCATTGGATGGTTTGACAGTTTGGTTTAGAGCACAACCAATGGGAGTGTTACATTTCCGGCATGTGCTGGAAATGTAACTTGTTTTTAAACTGTTAAATGGATGGGTTTACTACCGCTTTAAGTATAAAAGAGACAGTTCTTTAACTGGCATGGAGGAGCTCAGCTACGAGGAAAGATTAGAGGATCTGAATTTATTCTCTCTTGAGAAGAGGAGATTAAGGGGGATATGATCAACATGTACAAGTATATAAGTGGTCCATATAGTGAACTTGGTGTGGAGTTATTTACTTTAAAGCGGAGGTCCGGGCTAAAAAAAAAAATTAAAAGTCAGCAGCTACACATACAGTAGCTGCTGACTTTTAATATTAGGACACTTACCTGTCCTGGACTCCAGCGATGTCGGCACCCGCCGCCGATCTTCGGATCGGGGGACGGGTGCAGCCGCTTCCATCGCGGGTAAGGGAACCCGGACGTGTAAGCAGTACAGCTTCACGCCGGGCACCTTACCGCGCATGCGCGAGCTCTGCCACGCTCTGCTACTGGCCAGGCGGCCAGTAGCAGAGCGAGCAGGGAGGAGGGAGCCGGCTTCTGACGTCAGCGGCCGCGTCCGCCGGCCAGAACTCCCGGAAGTGTGGAAAAGGACACCTGTCTAAAGACAGGTGTCCTCTTCCCCCTCCCCCCCGAAAGGTGCCAAATGTGACACCTGAGGGGGGGAGGAATCCAACCAGCGGAAGTTCCACTTTAGGGTGGAACTCCGCTTTAAGGTCATCACAAAGGACAAGGGGGCATTCTTTACGTCTAGAGGAAAAAAGATTTCATCTACAAATACGAAAAGGTTTCTTCACAGTAAGAGCTGTGAAAATGTGGAATAGACTCCCTCCAGAGGTGGTTTTGACCAGCACGGTTGATTGCTTTAAAAAAGGCCTGGATTCTTTCCTTAATGTAAATAATATAACTGGGTACTAACATTTTTAGGTAAAGTTGATCCAGGGTGAATCCGATTGCCTCTCGGGAAATCAGGAAGGAATTTTTTCCCCCGTTATAGCAAATTGGATCACGCTTTGCTGGGGTTTTTTGCCTTCCTCTGGATCAACTGTGGGTGAAGGATTGTATATGGGATTATTTGGTTGTATGTGTATGTGTATGTGTATGTATGTGTATATATATATATGTATATATATATATATATATATATATATCTATATATATGTTTTTTTTTTTTTTTTTTTTGGTTGAACTGGTGTCTTTTTTCAACCTGACTAACTTTGTAACTATGTAACCACTTCAGCCCCAGAAGGATTTCCTAGGTTAGGACCAGAGCACTTTTTGCGATTTGGCACTGCATCGCTTTAACTGACAATTGCGCAGTCGTGCGACGTTGTACCCAAACAAAATTTGCATCCTTTTTTCCCCACAAATAGAGCTTTCCTTTGGTGGTATTTGATCACTGCTGCGTCATTTTTGATCGCCTCTATAAACAAAGAAAGAGCGACAATTCTTACTTTTTGCTAAAATTCAAATCCAAAAAAAATATATATATAAAAAAACATTTTTTTCATCGGTTTTGGCTGATTTATATTCTTCCTCATATTTTTGGTAAAAATAATTGCAATCTGCATTTATTGATTGGTTTGCGCAAAAGTTGCCGGATGATGAGAATTAATTTCTGGGGTTTTTATTTTTTTAATGTTTTAATGTTTACATTAGTGGCTCCCGTTCTGCCTCTCTATTATGCGATTGAGGGTCACCCATGGACTTTGAGTCTGCCCGAGCCGTGGGCACGCCCACGCAGCGTACGGCGGATGCCCTCCCGGCAATTCAGGTCCGCGCTGTAGCCGTCTTTCGGCAAAACAGAAAATAAATCCTTGATAATCCATCCAGGCTCTAACTAAATATTTCCAGTTTCCTAACTCAGAGGTGAAGGGCTTCTCCCAGTCACTCACAAAACAAAGATAATGCAAACCTTTTGTTTCAGTCACCAAGCAAAGTTCGGTTCATCAGCTCTTTCAGGCTCCTGAGTCCCAGGTCAGAGCAATTATCTGAACCCACCCTGCCAAGATGGCTGGTAAAACCCGGACTGGATTCCACCTTAGTTTCCTGCAAGTGAACGCATGTGAGATGAAACATAACGTCCATCAATCACCTCAGCTTTCATAACGCCACATATCCCCCCCTCTGCTTAAGCCCTGGGGCTGAGCAACTATCCCAAAAAGACAATTGATATGGAAAAGGGCATCTGCATTATTTTGGAGTTTCCCAGCTCTATGTTCCACTGTGAACTTAAATACTTGAAGAGCAAGTAAGCACCTTGTGACCCGACTATTTTTCTCCTTATCACACATCCATTTAATTGGGGCATGATCAGTGACTATTTTGAATGGGCTCCACAACAGGTAATATTTCAGGCCATCTAAGGCCCATTTGATAGCTAAACATTCCTTCTCAACAATGGCATAGTTTTTCTCAAGTCTGTTATGCTTTCTGCTAAGGTAAGCCACTGGGTGCTCCTCCCCGTCTCTGACTTGGGACAGTACAGCACCCAGTGCCACATCAGAGGCATCTGTCTGCACCACAAACTCCTTTGTGAAATCTGGGGTCATGAGCACAGGTTGTGCACAAAGGGCTTGCTTCAACATTTGAAATGCCTTCTCTGCCTCAGGATTCCATTTGACCCTCTACCCTTCGTCAGATCCATCAGTGGGGCTGCAATGGTGGCAAAATTGTAATGCCTAAATAAATAAAACGCCTATAGTACCTGGTGATCCCCAGAAATACGCAAACTTGCTTTTTATTTATAGGTTGGGGCCACTTTTGAACTGCCTCAATCTTATTTATTTGAGGCATGATCAGCCCCTGGCCAATAATGTAGCCAAGGTATTTGGCCTCCTCCAAGCATTTGGCAAACATTTTGGGGTTGCCAGTGAGTCCTGTTTTCCTAAGGGAATCCACTACTGTTTGCATTTGGCAAATAGGATTCCCAATCTGGGCTGGGGATGACTACATCTTCCAAATAGGCAGCTGCATATTGGCGTTGTGGTTGTAAGGTCTTATCCATCATTCTCTGGAATGAGGCAGGAGCGCCATGCAAGTCAAAGGGCATCCACTTATACTGGAAGGACTCCTCGGGGGTAGAAAACGCAGTTTACTCTTTAGCAGACTATGTTAGGGGTATCTGACAATAACCTTTAGTCAGATCTAAAGTAGTTATGTACCAGGCACCTCCCAATCTGTCAACAAGCTCGTCGACCAGAGGCATTGGGTACGCATTGAATTTAGACACGCTGTTCAACTTCCTGGAAACATTACAAAACCTTATAGTTCCATCTGGTTTTGGGACCAGCACTATGGGACTTGACCAGTCACTGTGGGACTCCTCTATCACGTCCAGCTCTAACATGTTCTTTATTTCATTTGTAACTGCTTCCCGCCTAGCCTCAGGTATTCTAAAGGGCTTTACATTTATGCGGACACCTGGTTCTGCAATCATGTCATGCTGTATAACTCTGGTCAGTCCGGGCAGGTGAGAGAAAAAGTTTCTATTCTTACTCACAAATTCTTTAACGTCCTTCTGTTGGGACACTGACAAGGTTTCAGTTATGGGTACTTCAGGTGGCACGGGGGCCATGTCCTTTTGGGGGGTTGGCATTGCCAGTAAAGTCTCTCTGTCCTTCCAAGGTTTCAATAGATTAATGTAATATATTTGCTCAGGTTTCCTTTTCCCTGGCTGGTAAACTTTGTAGTTTTCCTCCCCTATTCTTTCCATAATTTCAAAGGGACCTTGCCATTTTGCTAGGAATTTACTCTCAATGGTGGGGACTAGTACCAGCACTCTATCACTAGGGTTGAAGATCCAGGTCTTGGCACCCCAATTATGCCTCCTGGGCTTGCTCCATATGTTCCCATACAAGCGGCATGACAACAGCGATTCTATCTTGCATCAGTGAGATATGCTCGATGACGCTTCTATAAGGCATGGTTTCTCCCTCCCACATTTCTTTTGCAACATCTAGCAATCCCCTGGGATGTCTCCCTCACAGTAGTTCAAAAGGGGAATAATCTGTAGATGCCTGAGGTGCCTACCTTATGGCAAACATGAGGTATGGCAGCAAAAAATAACAATTTCTCCTATCTCTGTCCATCACCTTTGTTAACATGCTTTTGAGCTTTTGTTAAATCTCTCCACAAGACCATCAGTTTGTCATGGCAGACAGAGGTACGGAGATGGGAGATTTTGAACAACATGACTAAACACCTGGACAAGATCTTTGGCAATAGCTTTAGGTGTTATGCAAGGGAATGGCTTCAGGATATCGCGTGGCATAGTCCAGTATTACCAGTATGTGCTGATGGCCCCAGTCAGACTTTACTACTGGTCCCACCAGATCCATGCCAACTCTTTCAAAAGGCACTTCAATGATTGGTAATGGTACCAGCGGACTGCGAAAATAGGGCGATGGCGCAGAATACTGGCATTCTGGGCATGAATCACAATATTTTTTGACATCTGCATATAACCTGGGCCAAAGTAATCTATGGGTTATTCTCTCCTTGCTCTTCTCTATACCCAGATGTCGCCCCATTATATCACCATGGGCTAAATCTAATACCATCCGGCGATAGGTTTTGGGAACCACTGCTGTTCTACCTCCTCCTCCCCTTGCTTTACCACCCGAAAAAACAAGTTCTCTTTAAGAGTCATGTAGGGAAAAGACACCCCTATATTAGGTTCAATAGGTATCCCATCTACCATTTTAATGTTTTCTCTGGCTCTATTGAGTGTGGCGTCTTTTAGTTGTTCCGTACAAAAATCATCTTTTCTGACCTCTAAGTCAGGCACCACATTATGTACACTCTCACTATTTCAGCTCCTCCTGCTTCCCAGCCATTACAGAAAAAGAAAAAGGATCTTCTCCTTCCTCGGACACCCCAAAAGTTTTCCTTTCAATTTTGTAATCAATAGGGTCTGGTGTGAGCTCCGTGTTACCTCAGCAGGGGGAGCTCTGTCCTCCCGACTCCTTTTGTTTTCCCATAAACTCCAAAAGTGGGGAAAATCTCTCCCCACTAGGGCTTCATGAAGCAGTGAGGGTACCAACCCCACTGAATGTGTCACTATGCCCCAAGGGGTATCAATCTCAACCACAGCAGTATGATAATCACGTGTGTCCCTATGTATGCAAATAACCCCAATAGTGCTAGGGTGTTACTTTGCAGGATTTACACAATCACCTTTGACTAATGTCACCACACTACCAGAATCTAACAGAGCCATGCCTGGCTTTCCATCAACTGAAATCACACATCCCTGCATTCCTGACATGTTGCAGTACATGCCACCTTTGCAAAAAGAGACATGCGTTTTTTCAAGTAAGCATTATCACATTGCATTGGTTCATCATTTAGGGAACAGTTAGCAGCAATATGTCCAAATGCATGGCAGCAATAACATTTTATGTGTTCTGTACCCAGTCCTCTAAATGGCCTCAGAGACCTCCCTGACCTATTTGGCCAGTCTCCAGGTCCTGAGCCCATAGTCTTATTATCTGTAGCAACAGTCTTGTAATTTTTCCCCACACCCTTGAACCCTGGACCAGTCTTAATGGATCCTCTGGGCGATTTTCACCCCTAGAGACATTGGAGTGGTGCACAGATGGGTTCTACAAGTCCTTGGCTGCAGTATATCTCTCCAACAGGTCCACCAGTTGGATTGCCGTCTTAGGGTTCCCATGGCTGACCCACTTCCTCAAAGTGGCAGGGAGCGCAAGTAAATATGACCACATGCTCCACAATCTTAGAGCCTGGAAAAGTCTTTGGCTGCAGCCACTTCTTGGTGAGGTGTATTAAGTCAAACATTTTGGAGCACGGTGGCTTGTCAGTACTGTATGAGCCCAAACTGCAATGGTGACGCCCATGTGTGCAAGCATCTCAGCTTTCAGTGTCTCATAATCCTGGGCAGCATCTGGTTCCAGGTCATAATAGGCCTTTTGGGGTTCTCCTGTCAGAAAGGGTGCTAGCAGTCCTGCCCAATGCTCTTTTTGCCATCCTTCTCGAACAGTGACACTTTCAAAAGTTGCTAGGTAAGCCTCCACATCATCTACAGGTGTCATCTTCTGTAGGTAATAGCTGGCAGGCACCATTTTCTGTTCCACCGGCAAAGGACCTGCAGACCCCTTCTTTAAGTCCACCAGGGCTTCCGCAAACTGGCGATTCGTCTCCTGTTGGGCTGCTGTTGATGGTCACAAGTGGACCACAAAATCTGGTCTGCAACCCACCATGCCAAGGTGGCTGGTAAAACCAGATTCCACCTTAGTTTTCTGCAAGTGAACGCATGCAAGGTGAAATATAACATCCATCGAACGCCTCGCCTTTCATAACGCCACAATATATATTGTGACAATATGCGAGGCGAACTGGTAGACGGACGCTACCTGTTGCCTCGATGCATTCATGTGGACTAGATTAAGCAGAGCCTGGTCCGGATTTTACCAACCACCATGGCAGGGCTGGTTCTGGTCTGGAGTTTGTGGTCCACTGGAGTCCACCAGTAGGTGGACTTAAATAATCAGGAAGAGATCTCACTTGAGCACTGGCCTGAACCTCAAAGAGGGATCTGAAGGAGCTCTGTGTCTGTTGGGACTTTAAAAGACAAGGTTTGCATTTTTGCTAATGTTTTGTAGATGTCGGGGGGGGGGGGTCGTATAGTGGGGGTCATATAGTGAGGAAACTATATTGTCTAGTCTAGTGCCGGAGGGCAAGGACTTATTTTTATGTTTTGTTTTACCTGCAAACCATATTTATCAATAAACCTGACAAAATCTCCCACAATATATATATATATATATATATATATATTGTTTTGCTGTCCTTAAAGTCCCAAGAGAGTATTTTTAGAAGGTTTGTACAATATTATAGGGATGGTGGTAATCCCCATCTGCAACAGAAAAACAATAATTATCTATATACTTTGCATAAATTAAAAATAAATCACAAGAGACATTACTTTCTATCTGTGCTGTGTATCATTTGTGCTGCTGGCTTCTGCTTTAATTTTAATCTTCCTCCTCTGATCTCTTCCCCCGCTGGTGTGGTAGGGGTTAATAGACAGGCACTTATCAATAGTGTTAACTATACATACTCTTTCTGCCCATCTCCTCCTTACAAAGAAGATGTGCTATAGCCTCTATGAATGAAAAACAATCTATGGACAAAGCACAGAGAGATATAGGAAAGGTCCAACTTGTCCATTCATATATTGTTTTTCATCCATATAAACTATAGTACAGCTTCTATGAATTTAGGAGGGGGTATGAAAGGGCAGGCATAGTCAACACTCTTGATGAGTGCTCATCACAGGTCCCTTGACTCTAACACCCACCGTCACATCAGAATATTACAATATTGGGGATAGGGGGTTCATAGGAGGAAGACTTCAACTAAACCAAGAGTCAGTAGCACATGGGTCATATTGCCTTGATAGCAAGTAACCCTTGTGCTGATTTTTAAAAATATATTTATGACTAAACTTAGGCTGTAACAATTGAGGTGGAGGGAAAGGAGTATAAATTGAGAGTTCTTTAAGGGGAACTACTGAAGCAAAGAATGAAACCTATAAGAACACACATTGGAGGTGCATTACACTGGAAACTATTGGTACCTTGAATAAAAGAACCATATTTTACAAGTAAAATCCAGGGATACTCTACTGACTACACCGATTTTTCACCATAGCCACAAGATCACACCATAATTTGTAGCCACAAGCAAAAACAACACCCTCCCATTTTTAACACACCCTAAAACCCAGACTTTTGGAACAAGATTGAAATATTTAAGACATAAATAAATAATATACAGGATATGCATGCACAGTTAGGATTAACAACTTTAAGGTGTCAACAAAAAAAAATAGTATGACATCCAACATTCACCTTGAGGCCAGTTGAATGGATGTCTAGTATGACTAGCAGTGTGAGAATAAAATAAGTATTGGTGTCATTGGCAGTAACAGCCTCCTCCAGCAAGAATATTGAAATCTAACAGCAAGGGGCCACTTTAAAAGTTGCAATGGATGATCAGATGGGGGGGGGGGGGCATCTGATAATTGCAATCAGACGGGAATCCCACCAACCAGAACCAGCATGCAGATACTAGTGTGTCCACAGACTCATAAGATTGCTACACACATTCTCCAATATGCCTATTGATCTCTATCAGCAAACAGCCAATTAAAAAGTGTCAATGGATGAGGAGGAAGGGGGACAGCTTGCCACAAAATTAGGTGAAAAGAAACATCCCCACAGCGCCCCAAATCCCATCTCCAATGGACAACTTTGCACAGCTTACAGCAGACGTGCCATTCTGCAGGAAAGGCTTAGTTTGCCATAGAAACATAATACCTGAGCTGTGACACTGAACAATAGAAGAATGTACAGTGCACAGAATGCCCTGTCCAATGGGGATGGGGGTGCCTTAGCAGAGTCCATCAAGAAGATGATGGAGGGCCAATAGTCTACGGGG